>CAMOHE010048909.1:57336-85865 GCA_946598075.1 Artocarpus hirsutus | reverse complement strand
TATAAAGGTGCATTGCACTATTAGGTTGTTTAAAAAGGAGCTCAAGTAAATAGTTTAAATAGTAGATGATATAAAGTTTTTAAATACTATAGTTTTAAAATTTTTAATGGTTTAAATTACCTTATCAAATGTTTTGTTAGTTGGGATTTGTGAGTTAGGACTAACTTTCCCTTAGAAATAAAATGTTGGGAATTGCTTTATGACTCATAGAAAATATCATTGTTAAAAACTAAAATAAAAGAATGGGAATAAAATGTTGGGAAGTGCTTTATGACTCATAGAAAATATCATTGTTAAAAACTAAAATAAAAGAATGGGAATAAAATGTTGGGAATTGCTTTATGACTCATAGAAAATATTATTGTTAAAAACTAAAATATAAAAATGGGAGAAAAGCTAACGAGCAACTCTAATTATCCTCGTTAATAAGGCTTTTTTTGTCCATTGGATCTGCAACTAGTCATAAAAAAACTAAGCAAACTCAATGCAGATTAATGAAATCATTCACACTAGTTTTATCAAAAACCTAAAATTGAGATTAAAAAAATAAGAAAGGTTATCTAAATTAAAACAAAAAAAAAAAAGAAAATTTAATTAGCCGTCAAGAGGGGTTGTACAACTCCTAATTTCAATTATAATTAATTATGTTAATTTGGTCATTGGCACCTTAATTTTTCTGCAATTTGCAACAACGCCCAAATAGGTGAGGCCCTGAGGCCCGGATTGGGGGAGCTATTGTTGGGCCACGAGCCCATTGAGGAAATTTACTTTATGCTCCCTAAGCTCAAGTATCTTCTAAAGAATTTATCCCAAAACTCACATTATTACTAATTTTATCCTCCATTTGTCTTCCGATATTTTTTCTATTACAAAATTTACGTAAATTTTCTTAAATTTTATTTTTTTAACTACCTGTCTTTCAAACTTAAAATCTCAATAAATAAATAAAAATCAACTATATTCCTATATAAATTTACAATGTTTTGGACTCTAGACTTTTAAAATTAAATTGAACTCTACTAACAATATTAGTTTATTTAAAAGAAAGAAATCATCCTTAAAAACTGAGAATGAAAAAAAATACAAAATAAAAAATACAAATAGTTTAATGATAGCAAAAAAATTTTGCATTGTACAAGATTTTTTCTTCAATTCAAGCCCCTCTTAGAAAAAAAAAATTCTTCCTGCCCCTACACCCTTGCATCACATCTCCCCCACATTTTCAACGCGATGAGGGGATGTGCTAGCAATAGTTTTCACATGGGTAGTAACTACCCTTTGCCACGACCTCACAAGGGTGACAACTATAGAAAAACAGTATGCGGTGGAATTTTAAAAATTTTAAATCAAAGTATTTTCTAAATCACGAATTTGACATACTAAATATGTCAAATTAATGAAAAATCTTACTAACATCTTTTGTATACCAAAAGCAGTAGGAATGCATGAAGAGAAAAACATTCCAAAACACTCTCAACCAACAAGTCTTTTTTGCTATTCTCTATCCACGATTAAAGTATAGGTGGTCACACTTTGTACAGCTTTTCCTCCAATGACTCTCTTTCCAACCACTTAAGAAAATTTAAAGCTAAGATTCTTGATGTTGAACAATAGCTTTTAGAGAGTTTTAGAGTTTCTCTTCTAGAGTATTTACTTTATGCTTCTCAAATGATCTAAAGAACAAAGAAAACTCACCTCTACTTTTAATGATCGAATTTGGGGTTAAACCTTATCAGATTAGGATCAACTTCTGATGAAAAGCATGCATAATGTTTATCGCATGTTCGTATGCCGATCTGAGAAATCAACCTGCCGAATTTACTCCATCGACTCGCCGAACTTTCCCATCGGCCTGTTGATCATGCAATAACCTAGAATCCTTAAAATATCTTATTTTCACATGAAAATCTTAGATAGAGCCTCGGTTTTAATTCAAATAATCTAATAGAAAAGTTATCTGATTAAAACAATCACATACACATAATCCCACAATAAATAAAATATTATCAAAATAATTTAACATGTTTATGTTGAATTAATTTAGAAAATTAATTCAACTGATAAACTAACATAAATTATTAAATCCAACATTATCAAATTTCAGTCAATCTAATAATTAACATAGGTCACCAATATATAGGAAAGACATACTGTATCATTACAAGATTTATTATGAGCTAGCAAAGGAAACCCGATGGACATATATAGATCAAGCTCCTATAATTATAAAATATAATATCCTAACAACATATTTTATAATTATCAACTTTAACGTTACTCCACTAAAAGCTTAAAGTTACACTCTCGAATTATATATAATTACAAAGCTCCAATAGGCAAACCTTCCATGACATATCATAATGTGTCACATCTCCATAGGATATTCATAATCGGCTTAAGGATAAATTCATTTTTACCTTCTCAATTATTTTTATCTTACGTTTCATTATCATACCATTAGAATACATACTATTCGTAAATAGTATAGTATTTGATTACACCTATGCATCTAAATGGTTAAGCGCTCCAGTCTTCTAATTATAGGATAATGCATATAAGAGAGTATCATCAACTCTAGAAAAGAGCTATGGATTCCATATCAACGAATAACGAGTCTAAGTTAATTAAGAATCATGTCTCCAACATATGGTATACTTACCATCATTAAATCAAGATGTCACATTTTGGTACATCAAAAGACATAAGTCAAGAATACGAGCCCATCAGTCATTTTAGGATTAAGACATAACACATATGATTATCTAAAGTGAATTGATTTAAACAAACAAAATTATTAACCAAATCAAATCAACTTTTTGTCCCGATCTAATATATCGTTACCTATGGCAATATACCAATGTTTCTCCTTGCAGAGTGCCACTCCGATGATCAAAACAATTCATCTCCTTTTAGGGATATAAACAACATAACAATCTTAACATGAATAAAATACCCAACTTTATTCTCTCGATTACGGATCTTATGTTTAGACCATCATTTTTAATATTCATGCCTTCCACATAATGGTCTAAATCATTAAATCATGTCTTCCACATAAACACGTAAAAATGACATTTTATAATGCTAAAACATTTATTTTACATTTTATTTTGTTTAAATCTCTTAATTACGATATTTTTGTGTTAAACAGTGTTTTTGTATCATAGTTTAAAAATATGTTTGTGATTTTAGTATGATTTTATGTTTTAGTATATTCTTCGTAATTTTTAAAAATGTTTTTGGGGATAAAATAATTAATTTATGTGAAATCAATAAAAACCACTAAATTATGTTATGTATTTTATTTAAGTGTGTTTTCTGAATTCTAATTTATTTTGGTTTCAATAAGCATTTATAAATATTTATATAATTTTCATAACATTTACTTTGTAAAATAATTTATTAGTAGGGGTTTATTTGATAGGAAATTTGAAATCTTGGGCGAACATAAAGTAAAATAGTGAATGAAATCTCAAAATAGGGTGGTCAAAAAATTAATTTGAGAAAAATTCAAATAAGAGAAAGTCAACAAGCCGTCAACTTAGCCAGTGCGTCAAGCCGCTTCCCTACATCAACTGAACTCATTCTTTTCTAGTTTTACGCAATGTTTTCGTCTCTCACACGGTGCAGCCCAATGCAAGTGTATGTCTCATGCCCTACCACTTGAGTATCCATCCTGAGTTTAGCTCTTTTCCTTTTGCTACTAGTTGTTCAACCTTTATACTATATAAATCTAGAGTAGTTCTAAAGGGTCTGATGGGGCAGGGGCCTGACCCCCTCACAAGGGTAGGCCTCGCCATGTGGGACCCACGTGGGGTTTAAGCCTTAACGAGGTAACCTGAGACCAACATCATATGCTCCTTCATAGATATTATTGGTTTTTGCTTGTAATTTAGAAGCTTCCAAAGTGCTCGTTGTTAGTCTAAGAATAGCTACCCAAGAGGGGAGTGAATTAGGTTTTAATACTGTTTTCACAATTATTGAAATTTTCTAAATTAAACGCATAAGTCAATGGTAATCACAAATGATAATGTAATAAACTTAAACAAAATATTAATATGTAAATGTAAAGAGATAGAGATAGAGAAATGCAAACACTATTTATAGTGGATCGACAATATGTCTACGTCTACTATCACCAAGTGAAGTCTTCGACTCGGCCTCTTTCACTATCACGACCGTCTTTTTGACACGATCACTCATTATATAATCCAATGAGTTTTTATACTTGAGGTTCACAACTCCTTTTTACAATCTTCAATTTTATATCGAGATTGACTAACCAAAGTAAAATGTCAATTTTCCCTCGAATTTGCAAAGGCTTCGAAAACTTATTTCTCTCGGTTTACAATGATTGAAAAGTTTAAGGCACTCACTCTTAACCCTAGAAATTGATGGAATACAATTTAGAACAACCTACGTAATGATCAAGCACACACTAACAATATTCAACAAGTTTGGTTCAAATTTGATCAAAGGCTTATAGAACACTTAGAGATTAATACAATGATGATTTTACGTGTAATTCATACTATATAAAGTCGTAAATGACTATTTATAGGCAAATGCTCAAAACTACCCATTTTTGACTATTTAAGGTGCATTTACGATAGCTAGAAATATGGTCGTTGGACTGTGCAGTTGACCCTAGTATGCTAGGCGCAGTCAACCCCGTTGTTAAAGAAACAACCCCCCTTAGGCTGGTGCTGTCGACCTTATATTATTATGTGTGGTGGACCGTGCCTCTCTAGATGGTCAGGCACCTCATTTTTAAGCTTTCAAAGATGATTAATTCTAAAACAATTTTAAGATATTTAAAACCATTTCTAAATTGAATCTAAGTCTTGAAAATTGATGCAATCAAGTACAAGCAATTTTCATCATAAATTCAAGACTTCAAATGTATTTTAACTTTATTTTGAAATCTATTAAAAAACCTTTGAAATCAGGTTTAAAAAAAATCAAGATTTTGAGCCAATTAAACTTGATAAATTTCTTGTGCATGCTCTAACATCATACAAGCTTAGAAATAAAACTTAGACCTATTCTTCATGCTTGTTGATGCCATTTCTTCAATCTTCAAGCTTTTGGTAATTTGTCCATCTTCATTAATTCCTTTTGAGTCTTGATAGAAAATCATTTCGATTATCTTGAGATGCTATAATAATAACACTAAATGGCCCTACACACTCAAGATAAATTATTAGCATTTAAGCAATTAATTGTTTATTATTATCAAAACAAAAATAAATATTTCTTTTGAAACCTTGAAGCTAATAATCTCCCTCTTTTTTATGATGATAAATAATTGATTGCTAATGATAGAAATAAAACTTTTGAAATAAAGAGCCTTTAAAGCAATCAATCTCTTTTCTCCCCCTTTGGCATTAGCAAAAAGGGTTGAAGAATTTAAACGGAAAGGATACATAAATTGAGAGCAACAAAACAAAAATGCAGCATAAACCAAGAATATCAAATCATGTGCTTATCTCCCCTTGAAATCAACAGGGCTTCAAAACACATAGAGTAAGCACATATGCAAAAATGTTCACAAATCAATATTCTTAGGGTATAAACTCCCATGTCAAAAAGAATGAGACTCCCACTAAATACATACATAAGTTAAACACATATCTAAGAGGAAACCAAAATTCCCCCTAAATATATGATATTTTGGGAAAGATTTGGTCAAGAGAGCCTCAACCTCAATCCACATATAGCATACAAAGATAATTTTTAATTAGACAATTATCAACATGACTCCTTCTACGTCAAAAGAGTTTGCTTCTCTGGACATGAATAACATGATGCATAGTAATACAAAACAATCAATTTTCTTTCCCCAATTAAGCATAGTGTACTCCCCTTTAATTCATGAAACTTTGAGGAA
Organism: Artocarpus hirsutus; assembly: GCA_946598075.1. NCBI lineage: Eukaryota > Viridiplantae > Streptophyta > Magnoliopsida > Rosales > Moraceae > Artocarpus > Artocarpus hirsutus. The sequence continues at coordinate 79,975 of CAMOHE010048909.1, read as the reverse complement.
GTATGTTATGAACAAAATAGTCTCAATCTCAATTTAAAGATTCACACAAAATTGCCTATGTATCAAATAGGAACAAAACTGTTCAATTGAGAAGAAAAGATCCCCTACATCAAATATGATAGTTTACCCTACGTTGAACAAAATTATGCAAATGTTAAAACATACAATCAACAAGACATAGCAATAAATAATTCAAGGCATTTAATCATTTTAAATGAAAGAAAAACAATATAGTGCAATGCCAAAAATAAACCATAATGAAATTAGAAATTTACTTGAAATTTAAGTTTCATAAAATCACAATTGATACAAAATGTTAGAGTGCAAAACATATCAAAGTCTCAAAACAAAGTAAAAATTGAAAAGTCAAATCAAGATGGAGGCGGTCCTTGCATGTTGAATCGCCTAAGCTCCTCTAGAATGCTACCCATAGTGTTGTTGAGCTGAGAAAATTACTCATCAGTGTGAGCACGGTAGGCAGCAAAGTTTAACTCAGGGGAATCAAGTTGAGAGATTATTTCCTGATAGGACCCACTAGATGATGAACTAGTTAGACAGCAAGTTCTTCTTCCATAGCAAAGTGTTCTTCAGCTTATTCAGATTCTTGATGTTCTTCCTTATGAAGATGTAGAGTTGGTCCATGTCCCACTCGACGCTAAACACCATTTACTTCTTCCTATGCCATGCTTTTGAGATTGGCTAAAATAGGATGAAATGAAATGATATACAATTCCATTCTCTCTTCGGTTTTGTTTTTTAGTTTTACTTCCATACTATATAGTTATTGTGTGTTACATTACCAAATTCTTGTCTCTTTTTTTTTTCAAAAAAAAAATTTGGTGTATAGTAGGTCAAAAGTGGAGTGGCTCCATTTTCAGGCATTCCAATTCCAAATAGCATAATTGTAGATTTTTTATTTTTTTTTTTGCTAAATGAGAATTTTCATTCACACAAAGGCCACAACCTAACAACCCGGGTAGAGCCCCAACAAAACAAAGAAAGAACTACAACATGAAGAGACAAACCAAGAAAGCAAACCAAAAACAACAACAAAACACCAAACAAGCAGTAAACTGGACACAATACAAACACAGAGAAAACGAGAACGGTCTAGCTAGATAAGGGGAACCATTCTACATAGCTTGATATCAAACTATAAACACTTAAAAAGAGCTAAGTTCGATAGCACACAACACTTGTGTCTTTCGTTCCTCTTTTCTTCTCCATTCTCTGCTCGGTGGTGTCCTCGTTCGCCCCTTTGATATGGTCAAATCTTTTGTTGTCTTTCGACTCTCTTGTTTTGTTCGTTGTTCCTTACAAGCCCTCATTCGCATTATTCATTTTCTTCCTCCTGGTTAATCCATCCCTTTGCTCCGTTCAATGCTTCTTGGATGGTTTGAGGATATTATGAGCAAATGTTGCTCTTGTGTAATGACCGAGAAAAATGTCATTAATAGAATCTAATATTTAATTGGGTTTAATTAATGAATTTACTTCCAAAAATGTGATTTTTGTAAAAAGTTGTAATTTTGTAAAAATTACGATAAAATAGGAATAAACAGCATTGATTGCATATTTTATGACAAATGTGATGCAATATTGGGTATGATAAAATACAGATTTTATGAGTTAAATTACTCAAAAATTTGTAAATAATACCCATAAAATGAATTTTATATCACAATTAATTGTAAAATTATGGTATAAACGAATGAACGACTGGAATGCAACTAGGACACAGAGGTTGTCCGAACCCTAACTTGGGGTAGGAAGGAGGCCAAAGCAGTATAAGAATACTGTTAAGTGAAAACGCAGATACGAAAAATATTATGATTAGCCTCCAAAATTGAACGAAAAGTAAGTTAAATATTTTTATACAGTCTAAGGATAAAAAATACATTGTTTTTAAGGATATAAAATACACTGTTTTGACCCCCAGCAATATAAGAAAAATACTGCGTGATAAAAAATTACACTGTGTAAATTTTAAACCCCACAAAGTGGACACCCAATTGAATTTTATTGGGCCACCAAAGCTAGAAATATGGCCCAATGACATGATGACACCTAGGGTATAATCATGGGTTACCATGAGTAATCAAAAAGGAAAAGCAAGCATTTAATGCAAGCTTATCACAACATTTCTTCTTCTTCCTCTCCAAGAACTCACGGCAGCCATAGGTGAGAGCTTCAAGAAATTTTTCTCAACCCCAAACTTTGCAAAAATAACCCCAAAACAATTTTAGAGCAACCCCTAAGGATTTTACAAAATTAAAGGTAAAATTCTAAACTTTTTATTGAGTTTTCAAGGGGTTTTTCATGGGTTGAAGGGGAAATATTAACCCATGACATTTTTGCATGAAAAGGGAGTTTGGAAGGCAGATCAAAAGGGATTTCAAGGATAGAAATCAAAAAGAGGTTATTTTGGTAAGTTTTGATATTTAAAGTTTTGAATTTTTGTTTGATTTTTATTTTCTCAAACCCATATGAGCTTTTGAGCTTATATTTGATGGAATTACATGTAAATGTGATGAATGACCTATTTAGATGGTGAAATTTTGATTTATGATGCAAAATTATAGTTTTTGCATAAAACAATATTTTTACAATTTTATGGTTAAATTATGTAAAAATAAGGTTTGAGCATGAAAATGACCTGAGTTAGGCATGGAATGGACTCTACAGGGGTAGATTTAAAATTTTGAAAAGGAATTTGACAAAAACATCCAAGGGACTAAATTGAAAGAAAATTTTCTTTCTCGGCAGAAATGGAAAACAACCAAAAACACCTCTGTACAGTGAGATTTTGAGAAAATTTAAAACATAAAAGTTGTAGATCTTGATGAAGCTGTTAAGCTTCACAGACGGTTTATCAAAAAACTTAACCGTTTGTGAGTTTTTGAATTTTTAAGAATTTCTTAAAAGTAAAAAAATGGTAAAAACGTCATTTTTTCAAAATGATTTGAGGTGTGATACGTCAAGTAAAAATATTTCTTATGAAAAATAGGAAATTTTAGTGTAAAGAGAAAATTTTAGCCCGGAAGGCAAAATTGTCACAATTTTTGGTTTAAGGGCTAAACTGTAAAGTTTTATGAAAAAGGGGCATAAGTGTGAAGTTAAATAATACGAGCCACTCGAATATTATTTTAAAGATAGTATGTGGCTATTTACGATTAAATAACAAAACCGAGCTCAAATAGGTCAGTAGGGCCACGGAGGGCAAAATCGTCATTTTTGCTCGAATAATCCGAATAGCTCTAGAAGGGTCTCAAGTAAGAAAAGAAAGTGATTAGGAAGATTTCACCCTTCGTAAGTGATGCTAGGGTAGAATTAGATATAAATAAGGAAATTAGTACTTATAGAGTTGTATGTAGTTATACAACTTGAACAATTACGTAATGAACGTTTTGTAATGAAACGTACTGAAATTGCCTAATAATTTTGTAATTGGCCAACAAGATCCTAGGAGAAAGGAGAACGAAGTTGATTTTTACGGTGCGCAAAAAATAAGTAAGTACCCTTCCCACCTACAACATGAAATTGTAGGTGTAGAATGTGTGAATATGCATATTAGGGTATGAATTCCAATGTGAACTTGTTTGTTGCTATGAAATGAATACCTAGAGATATAGAATTGGTACCTGTATGTATACGATTAAAATACCTGAGTATATATTATGTTATATATTATTACATGCGATATATTGTGTACTTGTGTATACGGTCATGAAAACATGTATGTTTATGAAATAGGTACTTGTGGGTACTCTGCAATGCATACGAACTTATGTTTCATGGATAACATATGAATATCATTTCATGCCTAGTATGACAACCATATTAAATGGATTGGTAAATATGTCACCAGAAGTTAAGAAAAGTGTCATACCGACTCCCGAAACAAGGGGAGTTTAAAGGACAAAATATGGTCACGGTGTTACGTAGACCCTAATGAAATTGCATAATGGTACGAACACTTGGGCCCTAATGGAAGATAAGAAACGATGAAGATAAGAAAAGTTCATAAGAAAGCATAATTGAATCATGCATTCATTTGATTGTCCATGTGGGATTTATGGGACTTACTGGGCATTAGCTCATTAAGTATTTTATGTTGTAGGTATTCCGACGAGAAGGTCAGAATAAATTCTAATGATGAGCTGGTGGACGGATGATGTGTGCAGATCGAGTATGGAGTCCGCTGATGATTATTTCTGCTGTGTGTATTAAAAGTTATTTCAAAAAGAAGGGTTTGAACAGAAAAATGTTGTAAAGTAAGAATGTTTATATAAATATAAATTTGTGAAAATATTTTGGAAGTTTCTGAAAATTATAGTATGTGAAATATTTATTCAGTTTGAAAAAAAAAAGTTCTCTCAATTTTTGCCCCTAAGAAAGTAAGAAAAAGGTTTTATCAAAGCCCGAAAAAGCGGGTTGTGACATCTTGAATGAGCACTTATGTAAGAGCCCCTTTTTTTAAAGCCTCTCGAGCCATTCCATCCTCTAGATCATAGATTTTTGAGATATCTTTTTTGAATCACTTTATGTAGGCTCGTAGTGATTCGCTTAGGCTCTGTATCATCGACCAAAGGTCTTTGGTCATCTTGCCTATCCTAATCTGTACTGAGTAGGTTTTGATAAAAGAATTTGCCAGCTCTTCAAAGCTGTCGATCATGCCAACAAGTAGGTTACTAAACCATCAAAGGGCTGGCCCCTTAGAATTTTCTCGAACAACTTACACATTATCTCATCCAAGATTGAGTTTGGGATTTTGGTTGCACGGACAACATTCTTGTACTATAGAAGGTGATCTTTCGGGTCAAATGTTTTGTCAAATCATGCAAACATGAGGTTGTCGTACTTAGGAGGGACAACCAAAGTAATTCTCCTTGTAAATGGAGTTTCTTAAATGTTCTTCGAGACATCGTCCAGTGCTAGGGTTTTGCTTGTAGCCTTAGAGACCCTTTGGTTAGCCTTTTCTTCAACCAGTTTGGTATTATGCTCGAGCATTTTTTTCATCATTTATTGAATGGACTCAGGAGTCAACAAGGTTGGCATCTATGGAGTCTCCAGTTGAGTGGTCGGCTCAAAAGTCTTTTCACGTGCTCCATTTACCCTAAGACTCCGTTGATTTGAAGCAAGCTGAGCGTTCATTGCTGTCGTCACTATTGTAGATGCTGCTATTGTCATGGTCGTGGTTGTGGTCACTGGCATCGACACTGGGGTGGTGTACAAGGGTTGCATCCTTTTAATAGGACTAAACGTGGACTGTTGTCTAATGGGCTATGGTGTCTGAAAATGCCATTATGTTGCTGTCGTGACTAGGGATGCCCAATACCTGTAATATGGGTAGTAATACAAGTAGGATGCCATCTGGGAGTTTTGGTAGCTGATCTGACTCCTTAGAGCCATGCTTTCACCACTGAGTTGCTCCAATCGTCTATCGCGTTCTTGCAAGCACGTGGCCTACTCTTGAAGCATCTTCTTTAAGGTTTCCACCTGGCCTGCAAAGGCTTCCATCTATTAGTTTCCTTGAGGGGTAGCTTAAGTCATTTCATTTGGGGTGCTGGGCATGTCTTGGTTGTTTGGATTATCTGTCATGTCTGGGGATGAAGCTTGAAGATCCTAGAGTTAACGATCTGAAGGCCCCACGGTGGACGCCAAACTGTAGATGTTAGATCTGCAATTAGATATAAACGCGTTAAATTAATTTAATATTTTATTGTTTATAAATTTGGTCTCTCAAATTACCGTTATTAAGACCTATTTAGCTTCAAGAGACATTGTTAATGTCACGACTCGCCTTTTCGAGTAGTCACTTCACTTTCTTAAACATCGTTCTTAAATAGTAATCTTACTTACTTAGTAAGAAAAATATTGAATTAAAGAAATTTTTTTTTCTTTAAACATTCTTTAAAACATAGTTAAAAACTGTCGTGACCTCTGTCGCTATTCAAGTTGAGACATTACTCAACTCTTGCCTTTAAAACCATTTCAAATTGTTCCTTAAAACTTAACAAGGAATATTTATTAAATTACAGCCTAAAACTTCACTTTATAATTTTATAACACCTTTAGTACAATGTATCTTAAAACTTTTGAAAACATTTCTTAAAACTCTGATTTTCTTAAAACTTTGAAAACACTATATTAAATAGTGGAAAACCTTTTCTTTGTGTAGCGAAACCAAACAGTGGTGATATTTATACCCAAATCTTCGCATCTGTCCTCCGCACACTCAGCTCTTCTAACGGGCCCTATGGTCATCCATAAATTACCTATAGTATAAAGAAACTTTTAATAAGCTTTCGCTTAGTAAGTTCAAACATAAACTCACAAATCATTTAAATATGCTTTAAAACTTTTCTCATAAAAACCTTTCTCTTGAAACACTTTTCATAGACGTTTTTCATAAATATTTTTCATAAAACATTTCTAAAACGTTTTTCAAAAACGTTTTCATAAAGCATTTCTATAATGTTTTTCATAAACACTTCTCATAAAATATTTAACATAAAACAATCCTCAGATTGCTCTTTATAAACATCATTTATGTTTTTATAAACATTTAATATAAAACATTCCTCAGAATGTTTTCCATAGCATATAAATGTTTCATAACAAGAAAAACAAGAAAAATCACAATGCATGTTTCCATTTATGCTCAATTATGAACTTTCGATTATGAATGTCTTATGAACATTTCTTCCTTACTTTAACTTTCTATCTTCATTCCTAAACTTTTCTTATCTCACTTTAACTTTCTCTCCTTATTTCTTATCATTCATTATCTTACCTTCACTTTTCTTATTTTACTTTAGTGTTCGTACCAACTCATTAATCATAAGATCATAAACATGATGCTTCCCTTGTGAAAGACTTGAGACCATCGAACATCGAGGGCATGTACCTCATATCTAGGAGGTCAAATCTTTACTTTTATTACCTTATAACAAAGAGGCTAGTACGACACTTTCTTTTATCTTTACATTACATTCTTACTAACTTTAGTGGGTATATCAAATGCAATCCCATCATATGCAAACACACTTGCAAATCATAGCTTATACTGTAAAACCTATTACATAACAAATACAACTTATTGCATGACAAATTCAACATAAAATGGAAACACGTTTTGCAAATCATAACTTTTAATCTGAAACTTAGTGCATAACAAACGCAGCTTATTGCATAACAGATACAACATACAATGCAATCACATTTTGTAAATCATAACTTTTTTTTTTAAACTTATTATATAATGAATGCAACTTATTGCGTTACCAATGCATCATAAAACTTATAACTTAAACTATAAAATATTATGCATTTTCAAAATGCAAAACATACTTTAAATACTTTGAAAATCATAGCTTGAACTTTTAAAAGCACTATGCATATCAATATGCAAATGGACTTTAAACATAATACTTACAAATTCATTGCAAATCTTACTTTGAATCTTTAAAACTTTTTGCATAATGAATGCAAACATACTTTAAAAGAAACTTGCATAATGCAAACTCATTTATAAACATATACATAAATATCTAAAAATCATTTACTTCATGCTGTAGGTGAAGTTTGAACTTACTGAAACTTAACTCTAATGTTTCCTATTCCGTTCTTGTCCCATTTCTTTTCCGTCTATTAGTTAGCTTTTGTGTCCTGATCAAATGATAGCCGACTCATCAATTAACTTTTTTTTTTATCAATCTACTCGATTGATAATAAAACATAAACATTAAACATTCATTCCTCCTAACTTAACTCAATACCCTATCGGTTTACCCTTCTCTTTACTTAACCTTATAAACCATCAATTTATCTTTTTTTCACTTAGCCTTGTAACCTACTAAGGTTACTTTTCCATTACTTAAACATCCCTTGTTAAATTTCTCGTCTCATGTGACGGTTTCGTTACTTAACGTATTACGAAATATTTTTCGTATAAAAACATTATGCTAAATTATAGTGTTCGACTCCGTTCAAACCGTTTTTGTAAAAATGACGATTTTACCCTTGACGGGTTTTTCGTCCATTTTGTAACACTACAAAACCCATTGCTAAATTTAACCATTCTGTTATCTACATAGTGTGTAAAAATTCCCACCAAAAAATGTTTCCTAACATTGGGTGTTTCGTGCCCGTTTTGGTCATTTTTCATAAAATAACCATTTTGTCCTTAATTTCATTTTCTCTCAATCATTCCTCGACTGAACTTTAAATCCTTAAAACTTAACATCTATAATACTTACTGCCTGCAGCAGTATAGAAAACCAACGTTTTTTAGTGAAAACCCAGTTTTCACACAATTTACAGTTTCGTCCCCTGTACAAAAATATTTACATTTATGCCTACAACCAAAAATAATCTTTTTAAACCATTAGTCCCCGTTTTTCATGAGAAACATTTTTGCTCAAAGTACCATATTCAAAATCCTTTGGTAAAAAGACATTTTTGCCCTTTAAAACTTTTTTCCAATTTCAACAAATTCTTGAAAAATTAAAATCTCACAAACGGTTGAGATTTTTGACGAAATGCCCTTATTGTTTAACAGTTTCGTAGAGATCTACAACTTTTATGTTTTAACTTTCCTAAAATTCTAACATTTAGGGGGACTTTTTGGTTGATTTTTAAATCTACCGAGAAGAAACTTTTTCTTTCAATTTAGTTCTTAGTGTATTTTTGCAAAAATATGTTTTCAATCAGCATCTCTACCCTTGCAAGGGCATTTTCAACTCATATTTCAATCATTTTCATGCCCACTCATTATTTTTGCAAAATTAGTACTAAAATTACAAAAACATAGCTTTTTGCAAAAACTAACATTTTCAACATTTAAACCTTAAATTTCACAACATCAACATACCATAAATCATATTTCTATGGGATTTAAGCAAAAACTAACTCAAGAACCCATATTCTTTTGAGAAAATAAAAATCAAAACAAAAATCATAAAATTTCAAAACTTTAAAATCAAAACTTACCCCAAATAGCACTTTTTTATTTCTAGCCTTCCAAGGCTCCTTTAGATCTCCTTCTTAAACACTATTTCCATGCAAAAATATCATAAATTAGCTTCCTTTCTTTTTTCCAAGAAAAAACCCTAAAAACCCTTGAAAAGTTTAGGTTTTTACATTAAATCTTTGTGGAAATTCCTTAAACTCAACTTGTTGAACTTGATTGGGCTATTTTTGCAAAGATTTGGGTTGAGAAAATTTTTTAGAAGCTCTAGCTATGGCTACCGTGGGAGTTGAGGAAGAAGAAGAAAGAAATTTTTTTTTATAAACTTGCATTTAATGTTTCCTCATCCACTTTGGTTCCTTATCAAGTAACCCTTTGGGTTACCAAGTGTCACCATGTGATTGGGCCACCTTTCATGGCTTGGTGGCCCAATAAGATTCAAGTGGGTGTCTAGTTTGTGGGGCCCAAAAGTTTATTTTTTCACCACACAATATTTTTCTTATATTGCAGTGGTAAAATCAGTGCAAAAACATATTCCTAGACTGTGTAAAATATTTTACTTGCCTCTAGTTAATTTTTGGAGGTCGAATATGACACTTCTCATATCTATTTTAACTTAAACAGTCTAATTTCTATACTGTATGACCTTAAACAGTCTAATTCTTACACTGTATTACTTTAATACTGTATAATTTTTTAAGTTATTATATAGTATTTTTCCTTAAAATGTATTTTTTGTCTTAATATAATCCTTAACTTAATACTTTTTTAATGCATTAGAAATTCTCAGGTGTTACAGTTAAAATAATTGCAAAAAATGTAGTTGAATAATTGCTAAGAAAAATTAAATAATACTAAAAAATAAATGGTACCACACGCAGAGATTTATAGTAGTTTACTCCATAATGCGAGCTACGTCGACTATTCTTCACTATAATGAATAAAGTTTGTACAGATTACAAGTTGTTCGAGAATGGAAATTTAATAAGAAATCTGGGATTATCTATGTAGAGTTTCTGGAAAATCACCCCTTTATATAAAGGATGGAGAGAGATTGTGGCTTCTGACTGACAGAAATAGTGGCAACGATAATGTACGTAATAGTGATACACATGTCGATCTGTGATTGGCCGTAAAAATTAGCCTTCTTTCACATCTTTAGTTTGTGACTTGGCACGTTTCCTCTTATAACTTCCAGGTTGTGTACATCGATTTCATCGAACCAACACTTTGGCAAACATGCAATAATGGATGCTTAGATTTAAACTACGAAATGAAATCATAATCGAACCATAACAAATAATCGAATCGATCGAAGCCTCAACTCAACTGAGTGCTAAGCAAACGGTGCTTCCCATGTCAATCTTCTTCAAATCAAACACTTTTATTGAGCTTGATTCACTCTGACTGTAATTCAAACTTCTCATTTTGGGCCTTCATTGAACGATTTGGGCCTGACCAAATAGTACACCAACATCTAGGAATATTTATGAGCAAAACTATATGCACAAAAATGTTTTCAATAACCAATATACCATTGAAATTAATAGAGAATACATCATGCACTTAGACTCGAGACACCATGAAAATTAAGAAGCTGTCACATTTTCTTTGGATTGGAGGAACTGAAGTCTCCATCTGCTCCTTTAATTTTTTGTTGCCATTCTTAAGAAATACATAGGGCCTGTTTGGGAGGACTTCTGCTTCTGCTTTTGGACAATAGAATAAGAGAAGCAAAAACTAGACTTTTAGTTATTGTTTGGTTGTTATACTTTAAAAGTGCTTCTTTTCTCAGAAGAGCTTTTCTTAAGTGTTTGGCATGACCATTTCAGAATCTCTTCCAACCAAGATATTCCATTATGCCCTTAATTAAAATAATTGGTGTATATGTGTATATTTGTTAGAAATTGATTTTCAAAAATGAAAAAAAAATAAATTTATTTATGCAAATGTAAAAAAATAAGTTAAATTTAGTACCATGAGTACTATAATAAATTCTCACAGTATATGTAGAAAAATAATAAAAAAAAAAATCTATCGAATGAGCTCCTTACAATCCTATCATGAATAACTCTCGTTTCACTTTCATTTATCATGAGGTTGATGTTTGATAGCTCGTCATCTAGCACGTAATCTACTTGTTCATCTATAGAACAAAAAAAAAAAAAATCTAATAACTATTGTATCTAAAAGAACAACTAAAAAAACAAAGCCAACTGTCATAACCTATTACTAAACGCACACACATAGGCACACACACACACACATATAAAACTAAAAACCCAATTCTGGACTTTTTATGAGCAAGAAAGAAAAAACCAATACTAGAACTCATTCATACACACACTAAACGTACACACACACACACACATATATATATATATATGTGCATATATATATATATATATATAAAAAGAAAGATTTGCACCAGCGGTCTAATTTTTTTAATAGGTGACAGTTTGATCCTTCTTTTTTAAATTTTGGCAAAAAAAATTAACAAAATAGATCATCTCCAAAAGGTGTGAGCAAATGTGGGAGGTTATTTTAGTAAAAGAACAATAGTATATACTTTAATAAAAATTAAGTAGATTGAAAAAATGTGAAAAAACACGAAAGAAAAAAAAAAGCTATAGACTTCCCAAAAAATGATATAATCAGATGAAGAAGACTGGGGAAAACCCATCTCCTGACCTTCTAGATAGTTCCTCTGCTACCATTCCAACCTTTGCCAACCGCCCCTTCCTTTCGCCACCTCGCATGGCTTGGCTGTGTGCACAATTGACAGCGAGGTTGATGACTGAATTTGTCTACTCTAACGGCATCGCACACAATGCCAACCCTTCCTCTCCTCTGCCTTTACAGCGATGTTGTTACGGATGACATCAACAATCTTGAACGCGATACTCTGGGGATCAACTCTTTCAATCTCATCACAAATAAGCTATGGAGAGAGAACAATGGCGAGCTAAGATCAGAAGAAGATGAAGATGGTGGCAAACGAAGATGGAGTAGACTTGTCGAGAATCAATTTATTGGTGAACCTGGGCTTTGGATTTGGATTTGTCGCTTACTTAATTTCTCAAGAAGTGTTTGTTTTATTGCCTTTTTTCTGGCCAATGTTTTTATTTTTAATTTTTTTGGTAAACTTGGTCATTTTTCTAATGTTCTACGAAGTTCTTTCAGTCTTTTAGTTTGAGATCTTTATGATAGATTAACGGGTTTGTGTTGATTCTTTAGGTTGTTTTCCCATATTATCAGCATGTGTTTATTTGCCTTTTTCTTTTCTTTTCTTTCTTTTTTTTTGGTCAAGAGTTTAAGATTTTCGAAGTTTAAGGGTATTTTGGTCTTTTAGTTAAAAAAAAGTCATGTGACTCGTCATGTGGGTGAATCTATGAAAATTTTGACAAAATTGGACGAAAAGCCTTTAATTGCAAACAGTTTAAGATTTGAAAGATCATTTTGTCAAAATTTAAAAAAGAGACTAAAGTATCACCTATTAAAAAGTTAACCGGCGATTGGTGCAAATTACTCACAGATAAAACTAAAAACCTAATTCTAGACTTTTTTTTCTGAGAAAAAAACAAATACTAGGACCCAACCACCCGCACACATACGCATAAATCATATATATAACTTAAAGCTTCGCAGAAAAAAAAAAACAAAAGAAAAACAAATTCCTATATATCACATCAGCCAAAAGAAATGAACAAAGTTTCGAATCTATATATGAAAGACGAAATATGCTATGAGATTTGAAGACGAAGTTGTATATGCAAAACATATTGGAAAACTAAACTACTGAATCCGAAACAAAAAAACAAAGTTTTTACATTATTTATCTATGCTACTATAAATAAAGGAGAAGAAAAAAAAAAGAGAAAATGAAAATGACCACTCACAAAAAAAGAAAAAATAAAAATGACCATGCACAAAAAAAACAAAAACAAAAAAAAAAAAAACAAAATTATAGCTTGGAGTTGTCTCTTGCTGAGATTGCAGAATTTGGTGAATATTAGGGTTTCTTTTCTTCTTGAAGATGAAGTGTTGTAGAAGAAAAAAAGAATAGATAGGAACTCAAAAGGACTGAATTCATTCAGTAAGAGAAAAAGAAGGGAGATGGTTGCTATTTAATTTTTGTCGCTCAATAATAAAAGAGTAGACATGAAATTATGAAAGTTTCATTAAAACCTTCAAATAGCTTCTCATTTCTTTTCAAAAGCTCTTTTAGAGGAAACTGGTTGGACCTAACCTCTTTTAAAAGAGCTTTTAAAAACCAAATTTGTTTTTTAATATTTTATATAAACAGGTCCAAAAGTTGAATTTAAACTCAAGAAGCTAAAAACAACTTTTAAAAAACCCTCCCAAACAAGCCCATGGTTCTCCACATTTCTCTTGGGTAGAGTCAGGTTGCTCAAAAGCTTTAGCAACTCACTCAAAGAAACACCTGGAAGACTTTGAGCTACAAAACACAGCCATTAAGGAAAAAAAAAAAGGCAGGCGATTACTCTGTCTTGAAAAAGCAAGCAAAACATTTCTCATGTGGTTAAAGACAAAGATTACAGATTTGTTATTAAATGAATACAGATATTTATACATCCCACGACCAAAAATCATTGTATTAAGAAAGCAAACGCAATGGTAATGGACCAATATGTTGAGGCAAAAATATGTTGTAGCAGCTTTGGTCGAAAAAGGTTAGTACATAGTCAACACTGGCGCCCTTTAAATTTCCGGTTTGTTTGCTTCTCTTATCAAGCACATTCTCACAATTTGCGTGTTTCGTTTGGAAATGTTTTTTTTCTTTTATTTTTTTCAGTACAGTATGGTTTAAACTTTATCAATTTCTACTTTCTTTCCTTTAATATTGCTATCTTCGGCTATTTGCCTTTGATTGGATTCATGAAAGCATATATATTCCATTTTCTAATTTTGCTATGTCCCTGTAATTTCTCTTCAATATTAATAATATATCTTAATCGACGATGGATCATTTGTGCACGAATGCATTGCTAACTACTAATATTTACATATACCAGTTTATACTTTTTCAAAATGGGCATGTAACACGTCTAAACTCAGTTTATCGCCGAGCCAATTGTTATTAAACGATGAAAAGTGCTTTATCATGAATCGTATTTAAACCATAATAAATATTGATTCATAAAAAAAATAAAGACATAATAAGTATTTAAATATATTTCTCTTTTGATAATTTTATATTTTTAAAGAGATGTCTCTCATACAAGACACTGTAAAATCCATATATATGCTTATATATCTTTTTTTTTCTGCTGGCCTGTATTATTTATATATACACACATATATTTTTTTCTTTTTTCTTTTTTTGCTGGTGGCCTATAGCTGTATAGAACCTATATATATTCTCCTTTTTTTTCCACTTATAGAGATACAACCCACATAGATATATATATATATATATATGTATATATATATCTCTTTTTTTCTTTTAAATGTGTGGGTTTCCAGCAATGCTGCCGCCTGCATTCGATGCAACTCTCTCTTCAAGTCGCAGCAGCTGCGAATTAGTAAAATAAAAAACAAAAAACAAAAAAAAAAGACAAAAACAAAAACAAAACAAAACAAAACAAAACAAAATAAATACATTGACGCGTCTGAAATTAAAATAATACTAATATAAAACCGTAAAAAAAAAAATGCAACTAGGTTTGCTTTTTGTTGAAATTTCCTCAACAAATTAGAACCATATTTGAACTGAATTTCAACACTTTTCTCTTTTCCCCCTTACCCTCATGTACTCATTGACGCTAGTTTGGGCAGTTGTATAATCTCCATTGAGCACCTCGAGAACGGCAAGTGCCCTGCAATCAATAAAGTATATTACACACTTGATGGCAAAAAGGGAAAAAAAAATAAGTTTATTACACATGCATCCTACCAAATTGAACTCCACAGCATCAATTTTTCCATTGAAACATAATAATAAAAATAACATTAATAAAAAGAATGAAAAGATTAATAAGAATAGTAAGATAAAATTTGACGCTTTTACTTGGCAGTGTCGTGGGCTTCAATAGCTTGTAATAAATCATCAACAGTAGCAATTGCGTTTTTCAGCCCAGTGCTGCAAACATATATTTGATCAAATTTTTAAATAGAATCAAATTATTACACACAAATAATCAATGTTTTGACGTTTGATGTATAAAATAACTACCTAACACAACACTTTTCTTTGAAAGCGCGGGCACATTTGAGATGGCCAGCGAAATCCGAAGGAGCAACCCTGCACATGAAAACGGGTATATATCAAACAAACCGAAAAGCTAATATTATTGTTAATTTAGTAGATACAATTTTTTAATTTTTTTACGCCCTAAAAACACGCAATCACTTACTGTAAAATTCGTCGCAGTTGAGGTATGAACTTGTTTTTGGCGAAATTGATATGATGCTCAGTGTCAGCAGGAACAATTCCTTCTTGCTCCAGTCGGATAAAGTTCCCATCGAAGATACCCTGCATCAATTAATGTAAATTTCACATGAAATAATGTGTGCAAATACATATGTGAGTCCATATATGCATTGTGAAATACAATGAAAGGATCCAAAAATTCATTCCAATGGCACACTTAAGAAACAGAATTTAACAAACAAAAATAAAAGATGAATTATATACGTGTGTAGAATAAATAGCATATGTATATAATGCGTGAAAATAATAACACACACACACACATATATATGACGTGTCCATCACAACGCTAAGAGAATTTAAGAATCGAAAATAAAAGATGAATTATATATGTGTGTAGAATAAATAACATATGTATATAATGTGTGAAAATAATAACACACATACACACACACATATATATATATAACGTGTTTAGCATAACGCTGAGAGAACCTCTGAAATGAGATAATCTCGAAAAGCCTTTCTCTCCTCCATGATTTTTTGTAAATTTCCACGTACGTTTTGAAACTTTGCTGAAGGACTATATGAGTCGCAACTATTTATAGAGGGATGCCTCTACTTTGTTTGAGAAATTAAGTTTTTTAAATAATCTTTAAAAAAAATTGTGATTTTCTACATTAACCCTTATCAAGACATTGTTTTTGCGTGATATAAGCACCCACTGTAGAATAAACTTGTTTATTTTTTTTTTTATTTGTATACTTTAAGGGGAAAAAAAGCAGCGTATGTCCCACTCCTCACTAAAATAGAAATACAGCTCTGCGCTAGGCGGACACCCCACAAGACTGTCTTTTTTTATTTAATTTTGTGCATGAAAAAAGATAAAATTACGTTTTATCCCTTAAAATTCTGTATCTTATTATTCACTCATCTTATTAGTTCAATCATGCTCTCAACCTTCACCCTTAAGCTATAACCAAGGCCTAAAAGTTTGTCTTCCGTAATTGATACAATACCTTGAAAATTTAAACTAAAAAAAAAAATTAATGTTCACCAATTGGGACTTTTTAAATAATCTTACTGCTAACGTGCCAGGTATATCATTGAAAAAATTCTAATATGCCTCTTTTCTTTTCATAGCTTTTAATTCAATTATAATCATTAGTTCCTAACTGTTCTAATATATGTCGTTTTTCTAAATGTCAAATTAATCCAAAATTTTAATGAAGAGAATGGAAAAAAACAAATGTATTGCTTATTTTTCGAAGTATTACATAGGAGTAAAAGATAAATTTCACATTAAAATTTTGGCCTAAGGCCTCAACTTGTTGAACCGGAACCTAAATATTTCCTCAATAACCAAATGAAAAGGATAAGAAATAAAGTAATTAATTAGCTAGCTAGAAGCATGCAGTCAAAAAATCCAAGAAGAGATATAATACACTAATAATGTTCTATTAGAATTATTAAATATATATATATATATATATATAACAGCGAGACAAAAGAACTTTTGTTGTAAGAACTGTCACTATTATTTGGATTAATTTTTAATAGTATAATTTGTTAGATGGAACAGTTTTATATTGTGCGTTTTAAATTTTTAATTAATACACTCACATATTAGCAGACCATTTAAAAATTTAGCCAACAATTAAAATAACAGTTTTTACATGTACATAAAAAGAGTCCATCTCTACCATGAGAATTCCACCTAACTCCTTCCCCCTCCTCCGACCACGTCCTCTCTCTGGCGAACCTTACCCATAGCCACCACCCTCAACCACAGCCCAACGCCGGCGATTACTGCCCCATCTCGACTTTCCAAAAAAAATGCCAATCTCGTACGACGGAAGCAACGGCGTATCGCGTGGGTCTCTTTCTTGCCATCTCTCTTTGTCTCTTAGTTTGGAGGAGCACAGTGGAGGCGATGGCGTAGGTTGTTGGGTCGCTGGGTTATCTGTGATGGCATGGTCAGGGGCGTGGGTTGTTGGGCTCGCAAGTGGGGGCATGCGATGGTGTAAAACCGAATCCGGTGGCTGCCGACTCCACCGATGGTCGGCTCGTAAGGCTGGTCTCCATTGATGAACTTTTCAAAGCTTTATTTCGAGTTTTTTTTTAGTAGAGGGTTCTTTTAGGATCTTTATTTAGAGATTTTTATAAAAGAAAATATTTGTTTAAATTTTTTGTTCTGAAATATTTGTGTTAATTTACTAATTTTTTTTAATATATTAATTGTTTTGAGGGGTTTTATATAATGAATTAAAAAAATATTTTGATGTGTAGTTTGGTAATTTTGTTTAAACAATAATGCGTAAAAATTTTTTCGTTTAAAATTAAATGACCAGAGACCAAATGACAGTTTTTTAGAAAGGTTAGAGACTAACAGAGATACTTAACTAAATGAAAATAATAGCTGATATATATATATATATATATATATATATAATGTGTATCATAACACTAAGAAAACCTCTGCCGGAGTCATTACTTCCATCATTCTTCGGACGTAATTTTCAGGCATCATTACTTCCATCATTCTTCGGACGTAATTTTCAAAATCAGTTTAACGTGAATAGTGTTCTACACGCACACGCACACACACACACACACACATATATATATATATAGACACACACATAGGTTGGCTTAAGAAGGTATTAAAAAAAAAAAAGTTTGCCCCCGTCATTACTTCCATCATTCTTCGGACGCAATTTTCAAAATCAGTTTAACGTGAATAGTGTTCTACACGAACACATATATATATATATACACACACACACACAGAGGTTGGCTAAAGAAGGTATTAAAAAAAAAAGTTTGCCCCCGTCATTACTTCCATCATTCTTCGGACGTCATTTTCAAAATCGTTTTACGTGAATAGTGTTCTACACGCGCACATATATATATATACACACACACACATAGGTTGGCTTAAAAAGGTATTTAAAAAAAAAAGTTTGCCCGCGTCATTACTTCTATCATTCTTCGGACGTCATTTTCCAAATCGTTTTACGTGAAGAGTGTTCGACACGCGCACATGCATATATGTACACATAGGTTGGCTTAAATAGATGTTAAAAAAAACAAGTTTGCCCCGTCATTTTTTCCATCATTCTTCGGACGTCATTTTTAAGATTGTTTTACGTGAATAGTGTTCCACACGCTGGTTAGTTGGTCTTGTTTCTTTCTTGTTCCGTTGTCTTGTAGAGGTTTTGGTTCCACTGGTGATATCTATTTTTAAAGCTTAAAAAGCAATTTGATCCATATTCTTTTCTTTTTAAGGCCGTTCAGATTTTAATATCTATTTTTAAAGTTTAAAAAGCAATTTGATCCATATTCTTTTCTTTTTAAGGCCGTTCAGATTTAAATAAACGGATATGATCGTTGCAGGACTAGTGACATGGAGTGTATACAGGCTGGATAACCAACCTGTTGTACGTATAATTAACGTGGAAAAAAAAAAAACGGCCCTTCGTTTTTGCCCTGCATACTTTCAAAATGGTCAACTTTCTTGATAATAATATCATATCATATGTTTGGAGGATCATAGTATTTTTTTTTTAATTTTTGGACGTATAAAATTAGATATTCAAATTTTTAGGGGACTGTATTTTTTTTAATATATACACATATATAAACACGTAGGTTATAAAGGATAAAACAAATTGTTTCTTCGAACATCATATTCAGACATCGTTTTCAATTGCTTGAATATCTTCAGACATCGTTTTCAACCTGTTCTCGACTCCTTATACGCTTGGTAGTCGGGAACATATAATTCAACTGATTCTTTGGACACCTTTTTCAACTTATGTGTTGCATACATGATTCCTATTTGAATTGCATTATATATATATATATAGGCGTGCGCATGTATGCGTGTGTGTTTTTAGCTGTTGGCTTGATTGCACAATAACTATAACGTGTGTTGTATTTATTTTGTGGGAAGTAACTGCCAATATATTATTATCATGCAATGTCAATTGCCACACATGAAGCCCTTTTCCCCTTCCTTTAATGCACATAAAAATTGTGAAGCTATCGTATTGTCATTAGAATTGAAATATGGCCCCTAAAAATAATGATCGCAATTTGTGAAAACTCTATATATGACTATAAATAGTATTATTAAAAAAATTAATGTTGTTTTATAATAGAAAGTATTATCATCATGATAGTTACTATGAAATTATGGTTACTCTTAAAATACTATTAAAATTATTTTAAAATTTAATTTTTCGAATACAACTAGAGCTGTCAATTTAGGCTGCACCAACAAGGCCAGCCCGTAGCCTATCTCTAGGCCTGATCCAAACCTCAAACCAGGTTGAGCCAAAGATTTAGGCCCAAACTCAAACTAAGCAGGCCCAATTAGGTAATTTTTTTAAAATTCCTTACTAAAAATTCGAGCAGCATGACCCAACCCTAAGCCCATGCGGGCTTTAGGCTAGGCTAGTGTCGAGACCTAGAAAATGCACATTCTTAATCATTTTGTATTAATATTTCTTATTAAACTTCTTAATTGTAGCAATTAAGTGTTAAACAACATTTTAGTGTCTTGGTATGTAAATATGTTTAAAAATGTATTTTTAGTGCATTGTTATGTTTAATAATATTTTTGGTAATTTTTAGAGTTGTTTTGGTGTGTTAAATATATGTTTAGTTTGTAAATAACCAAAACAATAAAAATAATGTATAATAGTTTTATTTTAAGTCTTCATATTTTTATAGTATATTTTAAGTTTGTAAATATGTTTTATAATATTTTTAGAAATTTCTAAAAGTATTTTCAATTTTTAAAAATCATATCTGTGTCAAAACGAAAGAGACTGAAATTTTAAAAATTTGTAATTATTTTTGTGTGTTTTAATGTAAAATAAATATTTTTAATATTATTGTAAATATTATGTTTATAAAAGAAATTAATTTTATCTCATTTTTCTATCTCATTTTATTTCAGAAATCAAATGCTTTAAAAACAATTAAAAAGCAAAATTTAAAATTCTAAAGGACATATGGCGTAATCCTTACTGTTAATCGCGCTACCAAAATGATCTGAGCCGTCCAATTCTCGCTAGGTGTCCCCTTGCCAGCTGTGCGTCAATGTTGACACGTGTTAGTAGGCTGCATGTTTATCTCAACTGTCAGATCATGTATGCGTGATTCTAGGTGGAGCCTGTGATGCTGTTTTCCCAGTCGGGTGATCAGCATTCTCGAATTGATCTAACGATTGTCCTTGGTCCCCTCTGGTACCAGTGGTCCCGCTGACTTGTCTTCAATCTAGGTTGTTTGTGAAAAATTACGCGCGTTTACGAGCGTTTAAGGTCTCAGATTGCTTTATTTCTATTTTTGTTGCCATCGCGCCACAAAGAATCTAGGCCAAATATTTGCATTCTAAACAACTGAGAACGGCATGAGAAAAAGAACAAAAACTAAAATAAAATGTACAATTTGCAGCCAAGTTTTTCTACAAAACTACAGTAGAAAAATAATAAAAAAAATTATAAATAGTTGAATTTTAAGCCTATAAATACCGGGCTGTTTCTCAACTCTTCCCCCTCTTAATGGGTGTAAAATACTACTGTTTAAATAATTTTTTTTAAGTCTAGTTTTTATTCCAGTTAACAGTCTAAATTTTGTAAAATATTTCTCAAAATTATGCTGTAAAAATTATGTTCAATAATATTTATAGACTTCGATACATCTAATTAGTTTTTTAGAAAATATTTTGGCTTTATAACTACTTCGTTGATTGTCACTGCCCAAACCAAAATTTCAGTAATAGAGTCATGATTTGTAAAACGAGAAATAATAGCTTAAAGTGATTCAATTGTGATGAAATTCAATTTGGCGATCCTTATGGATGTTCAGAATATGTGGTAAAAATTTCAAGTCATTTGAAATTTTGTGTGATTTTTAAAAATTCATGGAATGCTGGCTATCTAGGTTACTCGTCCAGAAACTAAGTTGTGTATTAAAAAAAATATGAAAATGGCACTTAGACTGATTCAAATGTCATGAAATTTATTATGATGATGTATGTACATGTCAGAAATGTTATGTAAAAAGTTCAAAGCTATTGGAATTTTCTATGATTTTGTAAAAATAAAGGAGTGCTAGCTGCAAGGTTGAGTAACTTGTCTTAATTGTGATAATTGTGTAAGTTGGTTTAATTGATCAGGTATGGAATTGCTTGTTATAATGACATTGAATGTAATGTTTTGAGTATGTTCTTATACCGATAATATTTCTTTTATTACCATGCTATAATATTGAAGACGTTTGAGACACTTGAGTCGTTGGAAGTAGAAAGGAAATCATCCACTTGCAAAAGGTTAAGAAAAAATTTTTACAAGTCAAGTAAGTACATTCTCACCTGCAACATGATTAAGAATTATGAAAAGTTTTGAGAAATAATATGTTTTATTATGTTATTAATGTTTATGCATTTCTCATTCAAAAGGCTTCTTTTACCATGGTTATAAAGGATGTCTTTTTATAGATGTTTTCATCATTGTTTCATGATGCATATGACATTTTCACAAAAATATATGTGTATCTATGTATCACATAATTAAGATGTTGCACACCCAATGATGATGATGATGATGATGTTTGTCCCACAAGGTAGACTTGTCACGTTTGGTTTGAGATTAGCTACCTCTCTCCTCTAGTGACGACGCGCTCTAATGATGCTAAAGGTGCAACGCCAACACCCTAAAGAATAAAATGAATATTTTAATATGAAAAAAGGAAAAATGAAAGATATGCTCTTACAAAGCATGCTATATGCACTATGATAACTATTTCAAAGATGAAATGATTTATGCCATGGTTAATTTGTTGTAATGTTTTGTGAGATTATATAATATACTTACTAAGCTTAACACTTACATAAGTTAATCATATTATAGATAGAGGTAAAGCTATAGCTATGGATGGAGGATGGACGGATAGATGTGTGTGCAAGGATGGTGGTGCTGGATCTCGGAATTATGACATGAAATAGAACGTTAATAATGCTATTTTTAAATTTAATTCCACACACTATGAGATATTTTTATGGACTTGGTTTATAATAATTTATGGGTTGTAAATTTGCTTTCATATTTCATATTTATTATGTTAAACTAACCATTTTTATAGGTAGTTGGTTAGCCAAATACCTTTGGTATTTTGTTGGGCTAACCAAGGAGGAAAACTGTTTAAGCTAAGTATGCGATCCTAAGAAATGCTAATAATATACACTTAGAAATAATTCAATTGAT
>CAMOHE010048909.1:0-49517 GCA_946598075.1 Artocarpus hirsutus | reverse complement strand
TTTTTTTTTTTTTTTTTTTTTTTGCAACAAGCTATAACTTGATTGTTAATAAGTATTTCAATGCCCAAACGCCACTATAAATTTAAAAAAAAAAAAAAAAAAAAAAAAATAGGCCTAGCTAGGAAAACATTTTTGCTAGCAACTTAAACTTTGTATTATTCAAAGCATCTAGTTTGAACATAAACCTTGATTTGTCATATATGAGATTTCCAAAAAAAAAAAAAAAAAAAAAATTGGCAGTCTAAAAGTTGAACTATGATGATGGTATTTTAACAATTATAAAGAGTGTTTTTCTTTTTTTTTTTTGGGTGACAATCAAGAAGAGGAATTTGTTAATATTAACCAGGATTAACAGAATTAAAGCCGACATGAATGCAAATTAGAAGCTAACTAAAGAAAGAGATTAGGATGACAAATTGAAATGAAATATTTGACTTTTGCTTGCTAAAAATATAATTTTGAGTTTTGTTTTCCTGACCAGGTCTTAAGATTTTACCTGGACATGAGCAATTATTGGGTCAGCTTTCACAGATGGACCCTTTTTTTTTTTTTCTCAAACTTGCATTTTCCCCCTTTTTTCAATCTTTTCCAAGTATTTTCTTTTTTTTGGGGCACATATTACTTCTAACACAAATATTGTTTGTGATCTAAATAGATGTTGATAACTTTTTTTTTTTCCCTTTCCTAACTTATATTTTCACTTTTGAGGTTGTGTTCTTCTGTCTTCATAAAATGATTTTTTTACACCAAAATTGTCTACATGAAATCAAATTTAAGGATTATTAGTTTCCTCTTAGCTATGTTCTGCCGTGAATATTGATTAAGCAACAAGCATGTCGGCAGACCAAATTTTTTTAAAAAGATTACTACTTTTACTGTACAGAATAAGCATACATCAAATCGATTTTGTTCTTATTTCTTATGATTGAATTTTTTTTAAACGATATTTCGTAATTTAGAAAACATTGGACATAAACTTATGAAAACTTTAAAATGATCACTTACGTTCTAATATTATTAGTTTTTTAACCATAGGATGTATAAATAGATACTATTTATATCTCACATTATAAATTTTTAACCGTTAAATAAATCTAACCACTAAATCTGCAATTCCGATGACAGTGAAAAGTAGGAAATTACCTTTCAAAAAAAGTAAGAAATTAATTCCCTTATTTCCCATTTTATTATTTGTACAAGTGGGGAAAAAAATGGACTATCTGTTCGTAAATAGTTAAGAACAGGAGGGCAATCATGTAAACTTATCCCAAGCAATATAATGGCCAACTTCTGTTAATTCAGGTAGTAAATCTCACTCGGGAATTCCTGGGCTGTTTTTTAATTTCTTTCTTCATTTCTACATCAAACAATTCAAACGAGGCATTTTCTTCATTCTTCTGCAAATTGCTATACAACGGATTTCTATTCTGTTTCCGCTTTTAAGGTTGTTATCAAGAGGCCCAGATCTCCATGTCAGGTAGCTAACTTTTCAGCCCATCAAATTTTGATCTTTTTTTTTTTCTTATTGTTTCTTTGGGTTATCAAAGTGTTTGCTCTTCTGGGTCTAATTGATTTTATTTTATTTTTGTGGTGTGTTCACTCATGACAGATTTGAACTGGGTTTTCTTTTTATTTGCCAACATTTTTTACTCAAATTTGATTTCTTGGAGAGTGTTGTGAGAATTTGAGGTGGGACTTTTAGTGGTGGGAAATTGTTCTTCATCGATTTTTTATGGCTTCCCAAGATTTGATTGAAGTCAAATTCAGGCTCGGTGATGGCACTGACATCGGACCAAGCAAATATAGCCCTACTGCCTCTGTGGCCTCTCTTAAAGAGAAAATAATTTCACAATGGCCAAAAGGTCGGATTTTTTTTTTAATTTTTGTTTTCTTTCCTTTTTTTTCCCATTTAATTTCTATGCATCACTGTCTTGTGCCTCTGGGATTCTTCAGATTGAAAGTTTTGTTGTTGTTGCTTCATTCTCTGATTTGTTTGTGAGATTGTTTATTTATTGTGTTGAATGGTGATTTGGGTTGGTTTGAGGAAACAATTTTATCACTTTGTTGCATATTTGATGATGTTTCTCACCTTTTGACTTTTTTGACCTTCTGAATAATGTGAAGTTAAGAGTTTTCTGTGACATTTGACACTGTGAAAATTGGAAACCCCACATGGAGTTTGACGAGTTAAAGCTTAAATTTTAATAATCGATCGTACTATTGCTGTTGTTGTCATCATTCACAATGTCATTGCGTCTATGATATTTATTTCACATTTAGCTTCTTACTCTTCCCTCTCCGGCTAAGCCCTAACGCATTTGAGTTGATACAGTTTTGAGTTTATGTTAAGAATTAGACGTCCTAATTCTTTATTATTTTTTCAGGAACAATATCAATGAAAAGATGGCGAATAAGCACACAAAATATTCAAAGTTGTTCACCCTCAATATGAGATTTACACCCACTGTAGAATTTAATGATGATGAATAATATTACCAGAGAGTCACACACCTCCAGCTTGTTAGATTCCATGTTGGTCTCTCGAACCCTAATCTCAAAAACGAGTGCCCTGCAATACAAGTAAAACTAGGACAACCAAAAAAGTCTAAAAGGTCGATCCATGTGTTGTATCAGGGCAATGATTAGGCTCCATACGCTCAATATATTCTTAAGAAGTGAACCTAAAATCTCTCTTTTGTATGAAAATGCCAGAAATTATCTTTGAGCTATTCAAATCTTAGTTTTGCATATTTTTATTATAGTGTGTGTGTGTTAAGAGTCTTTGTTTCTTTGTTAGCAGCTGTTTATTGCAAATAGTACTAGCTTTATATTTCTCCCCTCCTCTAAAAAAGGATGTAGAAACAATAAACAATGGAACAAAAATTTGTGGCCAAGATTTTCAATCCTATTATAGCTTTGATTATTGAGATACTGATCTTTGGCTTTGAAATAGACGAGACATTTTCTGATGTAGTTCTATCTTTTCTTTCAACAGACAACAAGATTAGTCCAAGGACAATAAATGATTTGAAGCTTATCAGTGCAGGAAAGATATTGGAAAATAACAGGACACTTGCAGAGTCGAGAGTTCCAGTAGCACTCCCTGGAGGTGTCATCACAATGCATGTCGTTGTGCGACCTCTTTCAGACAAGAACACCGGTAATGCATTTATTAAGTTGTGTTCTATTTTCATGGCATATATAGAAGCTTCATGAGTTTGCTTTTTCTTTGCATTCTAGTGCCAACTATGAGTTGACTTGAATCTGAACACAAGGCATTGATTTGATGTGGGTAATTGAGATTTTATTTGCAAATGGTGGAATTTAAACAATGCGATATGTATTGACATTAAGATTATCTCTTATTTAAACACGTAACTGTATCAAACTTGATGAAAGACAATTCAGTTGTGAGTTCTGAAACGGTAAAAACACTGACATTTTTCGATAGACAAAGTGCAGAATGATTCTCCAAAGAGCATGAACCGGTGCACGTGCTCAATACTGTAGCACCCCAATGACCAGACTAACATGGCTGCTTTAATTGGTGTCTATTGTCACTTCATTTATTTCCCTTGGATGGTGATGAGATGCAAATCAGGAGCTCAGTTTCAGATCAGGAGTGGCTGCATAGCAAAGAAGCAAGGGGTTCTATTCGTCAGAGTTGTACTGCTTTGAATCCTGTGGTTTCCTCAAGTAAAACACGTCTTAGATTTCTTTGTTGCTCACGAATGAGAAACCAAAAGAGTTTTTCTTGAAACCATTTGAAAGAAGATAAAGGACAAAAAGAAAATTATAGAAGATGAGTAAATTGACTTTGTTTTTGGTTGATTGCAAGCAGACTGTTTTTTCTGATTTAATGGAACAAAGAATATTGCTCTCTGTGACGTACGTAGTGTCATAAGATCATTTTCAAACTCTGCAGCTTTATTTGGTTTGGACGGATTCGGTTACCTTTGTTATCATTTGTACAAATTTAAACATGAATAACCATATGGTAAAGCTGAAAATGACATAAAGAGAAGACGAAGCAGAGAAAGCGGACATCGTTTGGCTTGCAGAGTATTTGCCTGAATAATATAAATTTCTAATACTTCTAAAGTTAAATAATAAGAGTAGAATTTTGCCCTATGGACATGTTGAAGAGAGAAAAAATAAAATGTACATTGAAGGCACGTTTCCATTTCTTCTTGAAAAGATTGAATAGAATGATTGTCTACTAAGAAAAATGATATTCTATACAGGAGCAATTTTACACCACCGAGATGATCAAAACTCTCATCCTTCTCCTTAAAAAGAAGAAATAAAATAACAAAAAAAGGAATTACATTATAGGGATTGTACTTATGATAATGATATCATAAAGGCTAAGGCAGTGACGCGAAGCAGCTGCCATTTTTATTTACACAAAACCACTTTGCTTAGCTTTTGACACCTTTACCGAGCTTATAGAACTTTGCCCTTGTAGTATTCTAGCTGCCTTGTGGATATCCACCATTGATCTACATAATTAACATAATGCACAGCAAAGCACTGCGTGGAAGTACTAAAACTTCTCAAACTTTTTAAGGGCGGGCCATTCTGGAGGCTTTGCAAATGAGGAACAGACTTCTGAGATTGCATTAGTTTTGACTACGAAAATGGTCCACCAAGAGGGGCTGTTGAGGAGCGATTTAAAAGCGGTACTTTCTTGGAAGCTCGAACGTTCTTGAGGGTCATCATTAGTTTTTGCCTCTCTCCTTCGACTTCTGCAAATTGAAGGCTCAGTTGAGAGTATCGCTCATGCATCTCCTTTAACTCGGTCTCCACTGCCACAAATCGTCCCTTGATTTCCAACATGTCTTTGATTAGCTCATTTATGTCCCTAAAGCTTTTAAAAACTGCTTCCTCATCGCTATGCTGTTTCAAGAAAGAACTGGAAAAAAAAAAAAAAAGGAAAAGAATGCTGAGTTAAAACTCTACATAACTCTTTTCATTCTAAAGTTGGAAGTTGTGGAATTTTGCCTTGTATAAGGTGTCCTATCTGGGTCCAAAAGCATAAAAGCAAGATTCTTCTAAAAGTTGCCGACTAAAAGCCTTAGGTAACCCAAAATGAGTAGTTACTCTATGCTATGATCCCACATCAACTAAGTATGAGATTCATTAGTGGCTTATAAACCTATGGGCCCCCTTCCTCTGCAAGCCGGTTTTTACAGGCGTGTTCTACTCATGAGTTTGTGGCAATTGTTATAGACTCAGTACAAAGATTAGTTCTTATCAGTTGGAATCAAAGCCAAACCCCGGGTTCTTATCATTCTAGATCTAAGATTCAACTTTGCCAGGGTTGATCGCTGATTTGAGATGATTTACCTCTGAAAATGAATACTTGACTTCTTCTTCTCCTGCAAGGCCTCAGCAAGCTCCATTTCCAACGCTAATACCCTGTCTAATGCATTGCCATTGGAAGGGAATTCATTAAATAAGGGGAATTTGCTTCCTAGTTCTTCATTTACCTAAGCAACAAGCAAAACAGGAGTTAGTTTAAGGGAACTCAAACATCATAGTGTCGATGATGGGGAAATACAATTTACCTTGTTTAACTGCGTCAACTCTCTTTGTAAAACAGGAGAAACTGGATCAAATTGGTGATCATCTAGGGAAAGAAATAAACTTTCATGTTTCATCTTTTCCAACTGCATGAAGATGACAGGAAATGATCTCTGATCAGAAAATGATGAAAAGAGTTTTGGAAGTTGATTCATCAACTGTCTTCTAACCACACAGAATATGTTAGCAAAACAAAGAAATCTGCCCACTTTCGTTTACACTACATATATACATACCTCCTTGTTTAGGTGATCCATAGTAGACTTCAAACTTTGGCCCTTGTTTAAGTGCGCATCTTCTTGACTTAATTGTATGTTACTTGAATTTAGAGACCCAGGTGTTAGGATGTCCTGAAGAACAAAACATAAGCAGATATTTTTAGAGCCATCATTTCCATGCCGAGAATGAAAATCAATGCAAGTCTTAAACTATATTATGAACCCAATACACGTCTGCATTCTCCAATGAACAGAAGAAGTGCACAAGAACTCTTCCTGAAAAAGATTCAGCGAAGAAGCCCTTCGCTGCCTAACCCAACCTTCACTCCTATAAATTCTCAAAAAATGATAAATGCTAAGTTATATAAAAGAATGCAATGGAACCTTAAATATTAATACCAGTATACAGAAATTATAGAGGTATTAACGATCAAATGTCACTCTAAAACATACCACACAAAACTATCAATTTACCTGCTTTGACTGCACTTCAGTGGGTGTATTTGACTGGACAGTTTCGACAGTGGGAGTGGGAAAAGCAGGTTCAACTTCTTGACAGTCATTTGCAATATTTTGGTGTGAGAAATTAGTCAACAGTTCATCCTTTGCACCACTCCCATGAAGAATGTCTGTATTCGATCTTTCAGATGTTGGACTGCCAGAATCTGGAATATTCTCGGGAGACATTTTGTGGACTAAATCATCAGACATGCAATCCGCTTGGTGCAGGCCATCATTACCTCTCCGGTTATTCAGTGCAGAAGTATACCTCTCAAGCAAATCTTTCATTGAGGTGAGTTCTACAACAAATCTAGACTTCTCCTCATTGTATTTTTGCAAAGAGGCTTGAAGCTCTTCCTTGCAGCATTCCAGGCTTATCAACAAACATTCTTTTTCAGCCTTCATTGCGTCATATGCCCTCATCAACTCACGTTTTTCGGAAAGTGCAGAATGCAAGTCAGACTCCAATTCCAAAATTCTCATTCCTAGCTCTTCATTTCTTTTCGAGTGAGAAGCTTCAGATTTCTTCCGATTCTCGACTTCATCAATTGCATCTTGTAACTTCAACAGTATTTCCTCGCCGTGCTTTTTGGAGATTAAGAGCTGGTGTTTGAGTTCTTGCAGCTTGCTTTCATACTGCTCTTTAATAAATACAATTCTCAAGGACTCTTGCATAGCTGGTGGCGTTCCTTCTGGTTCTCTTTTTTCATGAGCCTGGAGACATTCTGCATCAGCCTTGTCTTTAAGCTCCTTCAAATGGATTGACAAATTCTTGAACTCTTCCGTCTTCAAAACCTGTTCAGAGAGCCTATGGGTAATCTCATCATACTTGTTCTGCAACATTATCAGTTCATGCTTATATTCCTCCAGCAAAGCCATCTGAGGTTGCCATTCATCCAATTTGAATTTGAGTACTAGAAGTTTGACTTCTAGTTCCTCCTTGACAAGCATTAGCTCATCAATCTCTTCCTCATTTTTGTCCAACATACCTGCCAACCGCTCAACTTCAAGAGCATGCTTTCTTGTATTTACATGAGAAGCTGCCTCCATACTTTCAGCCCTTTTCTTAAATTCATTGAGCTCAGTCCTTATGCCATTGTTTGAATCGAGAAGTGCTCTATTTTCAGCAGTGGAAGCATCCAGTGTGAATTTAAGTACTAAAAGTTTGACTTCTAGTTCTTCCTTGACAAGCATCAGGTTATCAATCTCTTCTTCATATGTCACCACCTTACCCTCGAACCTTTCAACCTCAAGAGCATGCTTTGTCATATGTACATGAGAAGTAGCCTCCATACTTTCAGCTTTTTTCTTGAATTCATCAAGTTCAGTCCTTACACCACTGTTTGTATCAAGTAGTAGTCTATTTTGAGCAATGGAAGCATCTAACTCAGACCCAAGTAAGTTAAGACTTGTCATCAATTTAGAATTCTCTTCAATGTAATGAGCTTCTGTAGCAAGACAGCTAGTGAGCTTACTCTCTGCATTAAGACACTTCTTCTGGAGCTCCTCAATGTAGGACTCATATTGAGTTTTCATGAAAGTAAGTCTAACATCTGACGCTAGTAAAAACTCGTGAATTTCAGATATTTGTGCTTTCAAAGAAGAAATGGAAGAACACTCTTCACGAGCAGCTTTGAGACTTCTTTCAGAATCTGACAAGCTATGAAAGATACTTGATTTCTCAAGCTCCAAATCTGTTACCAATTGCCTGAGATGGACCAACTCAGCATTCTGCTGATCAAGATTCAGCAACTCAGAGTGCTTCTCATTCAGTTGGGCAGTTAGGTCTCTTACCTTACTTTCTAACTTACTTTTATTCCCTCTTTCAACATCCAACTCATCATGCAACAATTGCAAAGTTGATCTCAAAGTATTGAGCTCCACTTCCAGCTTGGCAGATTCCTCGTTTTTATCCTTCAAGGTCGTGACCAGAGCTTCCTTTTCAACAGAAAGAGTTGCTATGTCCAGCCTGAACCTTCCAAGCTCTTCACTTACACCCTCCAATGCCATTATTTCTTGAGCAAGATCTTTGTTTTTAGAATTCAGATGCTCCAGCTCAACCTCCAAACGATCAAAAGCGAACAGAAGTTCACCACGCTGCTGTGCATAAGTTTCTTCGGCTTCAAAAATAATCTTCAGTCTGTTGGCAACAGCATCAACTTCTGATTGAAGTTTCTGCACCAGGATAGTAGACACATCCAGTTTGTCCATAATATTCCGTACATCATCTTCAAATTTATGTTTCATAACAAGCTTATCAGACTCTGATGTATTCAAGGCGATATAAGCCACATCTCTCTCATGCACTAAATCTTGCTTCTCTTCAACAAGTCGGAAAATCTTCTCACATGCAGTATGCTGAAGCTCTTCTAGTCTCATCACAATACCAGCTAAATCTTCGGATTCCAGACCCCGACTGACAGATTCACTCCAAATGGACAATCCCTTGTATTTTTCATCATAAAGTGCCAACAGATTCTGCATCTTATTATGCAGAAAGTTGACTGTGCTCTGCAGATTCTCCTTTACAGAAGCTAGCTCTTCAAATTCACTTCTCACAGCTTTCATCTCTTCCTGCAAAGAGGAAACTTTATCTTGAAGATTTCCTTTTTCTAGCATTTCCTCTTTCAACAAATTTTCCAAATCTATTTTTTCCATGGAGCATGCCTGAAATTTATTCTCGTAACTTCTCAACTCTCTAATCAGTGTTTCACATTCACTAATCTTTTGGGAAAGAAAAAAATTTTCTCCAGTGACGTTTTGAAAATTGGCTTCTAAAACTTGGTTCTGCAGAGCCATGTCATTGCACTTCAAGTTACATGTTTCCTTGTGTTCAGTCAAACAGTGAACCTCATCCATAGAATTTTGAAGCCTCAGCATCAGCAACTCCTTCGATTCAGTAAGCTCATTAACTTTCTCTTTCAGCAATCTAAACTCGGCACTTGCCTCGAGTAAAGTTTCCTGTAGAGTCTTAGAGAAAATATCTAAATGTACATTAACTGTATGAACTTCATGGACTTCTTCTTCAACTTTTTGGTAAACACCCTTTTGCAAGAGAAGAGATCTCTTCAAGTCCTCTGAAATAATATCACCAGCTAGATTTTGTTTCTTAACCCCCTCAAATCCATTTTGACGCACCGAGAGTTTTGTTGCTTGAAAGTCCTTTGCTTCCAACTTTTTGGTCTCTGTCACTTCTTCATAACCCAGAGGGTTTGGTTGCGAAGAATCTGAAAAGGCTTGCTTGATGAGGTTTTCATTAGTTTCATACATGGACAAAACCTGGACAGAAAGCAATTCAAGATCCTTCTGTAGCTGGTTTACTGCAATAGAGTAATTCGAGCGTGCCCTTTTCAGTGCTGCTTCTGCAGTAAGAGCCCTTCTTTCAAGATCTTTGTTGAGAGAATCCAAATTAGACTTCTCTTCAGAAAATAGAATTATTTGCTTATTCATGTCTTGGTGCATGTTCTCCATCTCAGCCTTTGTAGCTGAAATGGTGTACAAGCAAGTAGAATGCTCATTTCTGAGATTCTGCAACTCCCCCATCATCTGCCTCTGATTTTCCTCAAGTTCCTGAACAAGAGCTTCGTAGTAGCACTCCATTTGGTCCATTTTCCTTGTGAGGCCTTCCCGTTCAGCTTTCAACTCATCCACCTCCTTTACAAGTTCAAAGATTTTTCCCTTCATTGCACTATGAGCATCTGCGGAATCGATTTCTTGAGACACCGGACAAGGTATGTCCAGACAATGAAGCAAATCATCTGGCTGATAAAAATCTGCAGTCAATCTGGTTCCCGGTAACGTCATTTCTCTGGTCTCCTGCACACTGACCAAATTCAGGCCTGAAATTGCTTGTCCAGTTCCTTGTTTGAGATCATGCAGAACAACCTGTAATGCCTCCAAGTCCGAATTGAAGGACCTGATGTCCCTGTCATGAAATCCAAAGGATCCCTTGCTTTGAATCTCTTTTATCTTATCCTCCACAACAAGAAGCCCCTTCACCCACCTGAGTTGTAACTCTTGTAAGAAAGCCTCCTGACCTGTCTTTATAGTTTCTCTCGAGGTAAAAGAAGTGTTTAATTTGGAATCCTTTAGCTGCTTGAGATTGGCTTTGAAATTTGAACACTCTGATCTCAGAACAGAAACTTCCCTTGCTAATTGTTCTCCTGAAGCTAGTTCACTAGCAAGTAGCTGGGCGAATTTCTGCGCTTCAATGCCCATCTCATTAGCATGACTTTGTAAAGAACTCACCACCTGTTTAAGCTCATGAATAGACAACTCAGCTGTTTCCAAGCTTCTTCGAAGTCTGCTATTCTCTTCGTAGACATTTGCCATATCAATATCTGCAGAATAGTCAGAACCCCAGCCATGATGAGCCCATTCATTGCCTCCGTGGGGCAGAAACCGATGATCTGAGGGATCTCCTTTTTCTGGCTGAGGACTTTGAGTGAGTGAAGGCCCAAGTAAGTCACCAGAGGCTGTACTCTTAAGGCTTTCGACTTCATGAGTGCTGGAAGTATCATGTTTCTCGGCATATAAACTTTCTGAAGTACTTGATGAACCATCAAAGCCAACAGCTGAGTCTGCATATTCTTCATTGGCGCCCACCTCTTCAAGGGGAGGCAATTCTTCTTTGAATCGAACTCTTGTACTGACCTATTTACAGTGAAAATACAAATATATTAAAACAAATCAAACCACAACCCCCCTGGTTGCAAAGAAATAACTTCAGCTAGCAAAAGAGCTTTAGGGCACTGTATCTTGCTTTTTGTGGCATGTTTTTTCAAGACAAAATAAAAGATTTTCAATAAGTTTCTCACACAGGGTATATTGGGTAACGTCCTGATTACAAAAATAGAATATTATGTCCATATTTGAAATAATTATTTTTGCTAACCAACACATTATATCAGGTTATTCAAGCAATGAAAAGGCTTTTCCAACTAGTGATCAGCATAATTTTTCTAGGATCTTGGATCATAGAGTTGGTGGCAAAAGTACATAACACTTAATATGTTAAGAACTTGGGAGAATACAGTTCATTAGCAACTTGTTATGAGCAAATCAATCCATATTGCTTTTTACTTGCTAATTTTCTGACGTATAAAATCAAGAAATTACAATTTAGAAAAGAAAATCAAATTATAGCATTCGTAAAAAGAAAACAATGATAAGATAACCTAAAGTTGTACATACCTTGATTAAGAAAATAATAATAATTAGAGAAGAATTAACTAGAGGGTTAGGTTTCTTGATGGTTTTCATTTGAAAAGACCAAAAACTCTTCCACACTACTCTAACCAACGATCAAAAGGGGCTAGCATGGGCAAGGAATAAATTAAAATAATAAAATAATAAAATAAATTATCAGAATGCATGTAATCTTAATCAGAATGATTATAACCATGTAGTGTCAATTTAAATGCAGTATACATCCAATGACCATAAATTATTCTCATATAAAGCAAGATAAAAGGAACAAATATCACCAAACCTTGTCGATCGGATCACGAATGTTGTCTTCAGACAATGATACCTTCCTGGTGGTAGATTCATCAGAGGATGACTGCAAACCTCTCTCTCTAAGCTCCCTCTGAAGCTCAAACTCCCTGAGAGGGTCATAACTAAAAATTAAAATATTGAAACTAGACAAAATACAAAGCTAACTAGTGATGAATACAGCACCTGAAACCAGTTTTAGAAGTTAGCAGCTGTACAGTAACCTGGCATTAAAGAAAATTACTTCATAAATGGAAGCCCATATTTCTGTAGATAGAAAGCACATAAGAGTAGCATACAGTAAAGGGTGAAAACATGGGGGAAAAAAATATGGAATCCAGGAATTCTCACGTGTAAAGTGGCTCCAGAGTCACAACCCTGAAGAGGCAGTGCAACCACCAAGGGCTTTAATGCGTCAGCATAATGAGCAAGATTGATGATAGCCTCACCAAGGACACTGGACCGCGAGGAGCCCTGATGTCAGGAATATTTGGTCAAACAAGGTTCATTCAGTTCGAAGCAAATAATGGATAGAAAAATCCTTTTATATATCGAAAGAATCCTCAATCCATATAAAGGATTTTAATCTAGAAAAGACATGCGAAGGAGCATTGCCATTTATACCTACCATTGCTACTACAAGCTTATAGAACTTGTCATCCAATTGTTTTGTTTTACTATCTTGGAGAAGTCTTGTGGTTTCATAGATAGGGTCTGCCCATTTACAGGCCCCACTCCTGACATTTGCTTTGGTCGTCTTGGAGGTCACCTTTCCGGAATCAGCAGGAATGAAAGAGATAAATAACTTATCCCATCCGGGCTGTGGAATCTGAATTACAGAGGGAAAAATTAGGCATTCAGGCCTTGCATGGTTTGCAAATGCGAAACATATACAAAAACAGTACTTGCCAGCCATGGGGCATATACAGATGCACTTTAGCCGTCACCAGAAACAAAAACTGATATCAATTCGAGCCTCTATATATATGCCTACAAGCTTTTTCTTCTTCATGTATAGAAGGTTCTTAAAAAGTTGAGAAACGAAAACTTACATGGGTGGCATGGAATTGTAGCCTGAAAACCACTTTCACTTTAGTCTTATCAAGCTTCCACTTAGTGATCCTCGACATTCCTGTTTTACTCGTCTACCACCAAATTTGGCATGTGATCAAGTCTCCATTTTGGCCCTCCTGCCCCCATTCATTCTAAATCAGTTCAACAATAACTATACAGATTCCGCAATGAGCTCAAAAAAGACAGAAATTGATTTCGGGGAAATGAGGCATCTGTTTTCATCTCTGACATTTTACTTAGAGCTAGAAAAACTGCCAATAATGCTTCCTAAACGTGACAAAACGAAGCACAGGTATTTAAAACTCTTCAAATAACTCCTTTGGGCACTTTGATAAGCAGGCCATTCATGAAGCACAAGTATATGTCAAGCTCACAAGTAAATGCATTAGCCTGAAGCCTAAAAACCAGCCAACAAGATCAAATAACTAATTGAATAAAAACTTTTAACCATAACCAAATAACCATACTGAAAAAAAAAAAAAAAACGGATAGATCCTGAAATTCCGAGCTAAGACCTGAAATCAGCAATTAATTGCCTGGGATTTCGAATAGTGAATGTAGATAAAAATAAAAAAAAAATAAAAAATAAAGATCTCAAAAGCTACATACACTAAATTGAAATTAATGGATCGCTGTATAATAAGTTCGAACAATTCTCGCTTTTTCAAGTCGCTTAAGGTAAACCTTGACTTCACTTGAATGAGCATCAAAAACTGCTAGCAGTGGTGTACAGTAGAGCAACTATTTTCTTTTCCTCCATTTTCTCAGCAACCAAGCATCAAAAAAAGAAACAAAATTTAAAAGAGGAACACATTTTAAGAAAAGTTCGTTCTGCGTAGGCAAATAAATACCTTGTACTTCAGGAGGAATGGAGAGAGATTCGTAAACACCAAATACCCAGATAGAGAGAGAGAGAGAGAGTTCAAAACTTGTATCTGAGCTGAGAAAAATTATCCGGATCTAACTAGCCAAGGGAAAACGCCGTGGGAATCAGAAGCAACCGACAAAAGAAAACAAAATACCCAAAAAATAAGAAGAGGAAGAAAAAGGCACATGCCAATGATTCACTTGACAAAATTTGAGGGGAGAGAGAGAATCCGAGAAGCCAAAAATGCGAAAATGCAAAAAATGCAGCCCAAATGTGGAAAAACAAGAAAAGATAAAATTTAAAAAAAAAAAAAAAAATAGAAAAGAAGTCACTGTTTTTCTACGAGAAAACGTCAAAACCCAGATTTGACGCGAAGGGAGAAAAAAGAAAAAGGAAACGCCCGTGTAGACAGTAACATGTTTAATACGGAACAAGAAAGAAAAAATTGTAAGAAACGCCAAAATAGAAAGAAACACCGCTCGAAAATGCCATGGGAGAGAACAGCACCGGGGGCAGTGGTAAAAGTCGTCGAATGCTCAACAAAAGAAATAGGAAATTGTAATATTTTTTTATTAAAATAATAAAAATAAAAATGGGAAATGGGAAATGTGAAACGTGAAATGGTGGGTTGGTACTTAGTTGCGGATCTGAAGGTGCTTGAGATGTAAGGAAGAGCAGAGCAGGGAATCTTTACTGAGAAGGCTCTGACTTCTTTCTGACACTCAGCAGGGAAAGTGAGACTTTAGAGAGAGAAAGAGTTAGAGAGAGAGAGGTTTTTGAGGATGCGTATGGGACTGGGAAGGGGGTTTTGGTTGTTGGGATTATTGGAAGATTATTAAGATTAAAAATGGCGTAAGTAGAAAGTATATGAGCCGACGCCATTAATGAGGTGAAATGGTGCTCTTATTGTTTTAGCTCAGATATCAACTTCAGAAACCCGCCAAAAGACCTGTAATTAATCTCTCTTAATCATTTTATTTTCTTTTTAGTTTAATGAGAATTACACGATTTGGAAAACACTTCATATTTAAAAGTAGAGACACTTTTTTTTATTTTGTACCTTAGATTTTTACATGATTGTACATCTTTTCATTTCACATGATTTTAGTAACGTTCATGGAAATATTAATTGCTTTTCTCTTGCATGACTTGATGGGTTTCTTTTCTTTTCTTTTTTTCTAAAATTACAACTTGTGGATTTATTACCGTATATGCCCTCCCCTTCTTTATTTTTGTCTTTTCTTTATTGGATTTGTTAGGGCCGCTGTACTTTTATTAAGAAAATTAACATAAGTTGGGACTTTTAAATTTTTGTTTAGACTTCTTTACTTTTAGAAGGGTTTTTGAACATATTTAGAATAAGTCAAACGATTTGTTGATATAAAAAAAATAGTGTAAACTTTAGGATGTGGTTGAAATGATGGGTTATTTTTTAAATAAAAGGTCAATAATTTTGTGAGCATTTTTTTCATAAACATCGGGTATGTTTAATTTGTTTGAAAGCCAAAATTGTTCTTGTAAATCATTTCAAACAGGCTAAATGTTTTATTACTTTTTTTTCTTATAACCATTTAATGATCGGATCATTGTAATTGAGTAAATAGAGAAGAGATATCCAAAAAAAAAAAAAAAAAGGCGGTCCTTACCGTGTCCCTAATAGGACACTTATCAATTGAGATTACATCATAGTTGGATTATTATTGCGTAGTACCTCATGATTTTCAATATTTGGAGACATGTCTCAATTCAAGTCATGTTTAACAAACAAATAACTTAATTATTGAAAAAAATTGGAATCAGAAAAATATTCATTTAGTTCTTAATTGGTCACAGAATTTTGCCTAATATTTCACAAATTATCGGCAATATTATTATTAGATGCATTTTGTTTTGTCACCTAAAATACACACTTCTTTAAATTTATTTTTTTCAAGGCAACTTACATGCAACGACGTTAGGAGGTCAAAATTGGTGATATAAGTATTGAAGGATAAGTAAGAATCGCTCTCCTCAGGAATTATTGCCAGCTAATGTTGATTTGCCAAATACTAACTTTTCTATGTTAATTTTCATTCATTTTAGGAAAAAGAAGATGATTAATTCATGTAAGTTGCTAATGTGCAATGATTTTTAATTGACACGAGTCACGGTACAATCATAAATGGAAAGTACCATTTATTATTTTTCTAGTGTTTACTTAATTATTAATTGGTGTAATAGAAAATAATCTCACTCCTACTTAAGAAAATGAATCTTATTTAATATACTTGTTAAAATATTATGTTTACAAAACTAACAAATATTAAATAGTAATATTTAAATTTGGATATCTTTGTTTGGCAAATTTAGTCTTAACCATAATTTCGATTATGAATAGTATAAAGTTCTCATATACTGTAGTAACAATAAAAAAATTGTTACAGTATAAAGTTCTCACATTAACAATAAAAATATTTTTAACCAATGGTTTTAACCACTCTGTCAAACACCTTATAAGTAAATGTGGTCTTCTTTCATTTTGATAAGGAATCACTACTATGAAAGAATTGGTTTTTCTTTTGCTTATTTCTTATATTACATGGGTCTATAAAACTCTCATTATTTATACTATAAGTAAACATGTTATTTAAAGGAAAATAAAATTATTCTTTAGTTAACCTTTCCGTTTAATGTCAAGCAATATATGCCCTAAATTAAATTGTATTCGGTAAATGCATTTAAACTTAAAAGTTTAAACCATTCTTAATAAAGCTTTTATATACTACTGTATTAAACGAAAATATACTATAATATAAAGCTTTTATATATAAATGTGTTTAGACTTATTTTTTGAGATGAAAGCCATTTCATATACCTTATAAAATAGGGATATTTTGAAAAAATGGTTAAAGAAAATTTAAAATTAAGTAAATAATCTCTTTTTTTTAACACCAAAAAAAGGTTTTTTTTGAGCATTGAAACTGTCCCAGCTTTTTTTAAAGAAAAGATAAAAAATAATTGTATCAAGAAAAAGGACCTAACTAGGATAAAAACAAAAAAAAAAAAGCTAAAATTATTTTGATGCATAAAAAGTTAATTTTTTTATGTCTAAAAACTAAAAAATAAAATAAAAAGTCATTGACTAACTAAAATTTTTTAATAAAATTATTTCTCAAAAAGCCCCTGTAAAATATCCTCGATCCTCAGTCGTTTTGATGGTGCCAAATAAAGGTCCTAATGCAATTCACTATATTATTATTCGTTAGGATGGTGCCTTAGTTCCAATAGCCAGCAATCATTTTTTTGTTGAAAAAAGTGGTCGATAAATGGTCCTGCCCTCGAGCTTTCGGTAATGCCGTACACTAAGTTCAATGAAAAATTGGTCACATGATTATTGTCAATTTCAGGGATGACCACTACTTTTTTGCTTTATAGTTAATAAAAATAAAGGATTTTTTTTCTTTAGCCTCTGAATTATCGGTACTATCAATTTTTTGACTGTCATACGCCGACGTTGAGATTTCCTCAAATATATATATATATATATATATATATATATTTATAAATGATGTAAATTCAACAAACAATAATTTCGCACCTATGACGTGATAATTTGAGTTTTCAGCGTACTGAAAAATATTGTTTAGCTCATTGTCTTAAAATCTTTAGAATGGTGTTGTTTATTTGTCACCTCATATTATTATTCTTATAAATCCGAAAATTCTCTAATTAGCATGTATATTTTGTAAATTTAGGACCAAAAATTATCAATTTTTCTTAAATAATAATATGTTTGGTAATTCAACAACTACATCCTAAAACTCCTTTTAGAAAAAGAATAATAAATAATTATTACACACTAAAATCAGAACATTCCGTGTACAAGTTATATTTTGCCAAACTTTCATGATAATGCAAGTTAGAGGCCTAGTGGATTGAGTTGTGGCCAACAAATGGGACAATAAGATGTAGCCAAGGCATACACAACAACAGGGGTGACGGCGTGATTGCTAATAACTTGAGTTTATGAATTTAGGCAAATGTGGGGCCCACATTGGTGACCCCACTCAGAAGCATCATGCACATGGGTTCGGTGTGGGTGTGGCAAAGGGCTGTTTTTGTCAAAATTCTAGCCAGGACCAATTATCTTTTTTTTTTTCTCTTTTTTTTTTAGGTGAAAAGGCCGTGCCAAAGTCCATTTCCGTGAGAAAAGAAAAAAGAAGAAGCTAAGACAAAGTCCATTTGTCACGCTGTAAATCACGTTGCACATTTCACGTGACATCACCAAGGAACCCGTGAATTAAGGGCCCCTCTTTATGTTTGGGTTGATTTTGGCATTAATTGGGTGAGTTGATGGGAAATTAGTTAAAAGTTGAAGAGATCATCAAGTGGGCGAGGAGGAAAATGTAGAGGTGGGATGTGTGTAAAATCCGATGCAAATAATAAAAGTCTGATGTCACACTGTCACTATTATATAAATATCTCTCCTCTTTTTTTTTTTTTTAAAGATCCTATCTTGGTCCTTCCAATGAAATGACATACTTCCCAAATTAATTTTTAGATATTTATTATTGTGACAATATTTGGTTTAATATAAAAAAATTGATGTTAAAAATATACAAGGCACCACACATATTTACTCATTTATAAATTAGATTGTGAAAATAATCTAATAGTTGAAACATGAAATTATTGGTTATCTTATCTGTTTTACCAAGTTTTATGTTTAAGTTTGTTGAACAAGTTTATAATAAACATTATAGTAAATAAAGACAAGAGATTGGTATGGCGGTTCAATAACAACCTACATCAGTAAGGTCACGTCCAGTCATATAAACACTTCACTAAGTAAACAAAATTACAAATCAATTTGACTTATTCATCTTGAAACCCTCTTTCTAAATATGACGCATGTGACTCATAACTACCCAATAAACATGCTTTATCAAATCCATTTGACTTAAGTTGAAATCCCTTTAATACAAAAATCTTTCTCCTGAAAATGCAAAGACTCTTCTCCCGAAGAAACCTTAAAAGAAAAACGCTCACAACTAATTTCTATACAATTCTCACTCTCAAGAGGTGCTAAGACTATAGTGAGACTCAATATAAATAGCCAAAACTTCCTGTCAACATAATTTACAAAATAATTCACTGTCCATATTCTATTGCATATTTTGTTGTAACAAATACGGCAACAAATTTAGAAACAACAACAATTCACGTTGAAATCTTGAAATTCTCCGATTAAAGTTGCACGAATCTGATAGAGACTTTCATGTACCTGGATAAGTTATAGAACAAAACACAATCGTTTATGCAAATTAAGTAACTCATCTAATTTTAACTTTGTAAAAATTAACAAAAGTTGACTTTGAACAAGTCAAATCAATTAACTCTTGTGAAATAGTTTCCTCAAATAATAAAATAACATATCTGTATTCTTTGACTTATAAGAAGGAAACAAAATAAAAAGAGCAAGATGAGCAAGTATTAAAAAATATTCCAAAAATATTCAGAAACCTTCCAAAACTAAATCCACTAAATCTAAATTTAGTCCAAATCAAATTCCGACAGCAAGCTAATCATAAAATCGAATCAAATAACAAAAGTTGCACTAAATAAAATAATGCCATTATTAAATTCCCAACAAAAACAAACAACAATATCTACCATCTACCAGTAGCAAAGAACGTAATTTTTACCATGAAAATTCCTCGATCTTTTACCCCAAGGGGACAATCTGGTAAGACCATCATTGCAAGCTTA
This sequence comes from Artocarpus hirsutus, assembly GCA_946598075.1. NCBI lineage: Eukaryota > Viridiplantae > Streptophyta > Magnoliopsida > Rosales > Moraceae > Artocarpus > Artocarpus hirsutus. The sequence goes on along the minus strand of CAMOHE010048909.1, from coordinate 30,026 downwards.
ATTTCACTTTGTAGTCCTTCGAGAACATGAAGAAAAAAAAAAATCACTGCTCATTTAAGAACAATCGATGATGAAAGTCCATGGTGATATCGCCTTCATTATTTATGGCAAGTAGAAGTTTAGGGTGTTATTAAGATTTCCTTATAATTTTTGCGTCTAAAATCACGTCTAATCAAATACATTTTACATCACGTCATTCACAAATCCATTGCAAAAAGTTGGAAAGATTATGAAGTACAACAACTGGAAAGTAAAGTAGAAAATAACTAGAAAAATGTTCTAAAAAAATTTATATCTGTAGATCACCAAGGGTAGTTAAAATTAACTATTTGGTTTAAACAATATAACAATTTTTTATGTTTTATTATAGCATGTGAAGCTTTATGTTATTTTAAAATAGACAATTTAAAATAACAGAGGAAATTTCTTTAAAGAGCCAATAGCCAAAAAAAAAATTAGAAATTGAACTTTATAATAACAAAAGTACTTTATAATAAAAAGATTGGGGTTAATTTTACAAATAGTGGTTAAAGTTTATCCTCAATCTCCATATAAGTCTCTAACGTTTAAAATTCTATTTTAGTCCATAATCTATTACTTTATTTTAGTTTTGGCCTTCCCATTAGCTATGTGTTAAATATTTAACGGAAACTTTTAAAATGGCTAACTTTAATCCTTAATCTATTACTTAATTTGTTTAATTTTCAATCTCACTATTGTAACTAAGAGTTATTGGAGACTAAAATTTGAAAAAATTTAAAGTGAAAAACTAAATATAATGATTTTTATGTATGCAATAAAAAAAAACTTAATCGGATTCTTAGGAAGATGAATTTTAAAGAAAAAGATAAATTGAAAATATTTAATAATCACACATTTTAAATAACTAGCCATGCGTTATGATTTTTATATATACGTATAATTATATACTTTGCTAGATAATCATATATACACATGCATATATAATATAATGACATTAAATTTTTAACTTTACATTTAAAAAAATCAAAACTCATCTAAATAACAATATTATAAGTTATTTTTATTTTAGTTACACAAGTTAAAATCATTGCATTTAGTTTCTCATTTTTGTTTTTCTTTAAAATAAATCATCCGCAATAAAAACTTTTTGATAGAGGCATCGAAAGATATACAAAATAAAAAATATTAGAGACCAAGACTGAAAAATAATAATAATATAAGAATTAAAATGAAATATTTTAAAAATATTTTCTTAACCATGAAATAACTAATTAATAGAATGACTAAAGCTAAAATAAAGTAAAAAATTATAGTCAAAATAAGATTTTTTTAAACGTTAGATATTAAAATAGAAATAAAAGTAAATCTTGGAGACTGCGAAATTTGTCGACAGCAAATTCGCGTAACCGCTTTTTCTAAAAATAAAGCAATAATACATGTATATAACACCTTGATGCCATCGAGGATAGAAAAGATAGTTGATCACCTATTTTGTTGAACATATTGAAATCATTAGAATTTACTTATATTTAAAATGGCAACCGTATTATGATCTTAATAATGCATGATATCCCTGAGCTCTCTACAGTTGACTACGCGATTAGAACCTCCAATCATGAGTTTGAACGTGGACTGATTGCGGCACTAAATCTGGTAACAATTTTTTTGTGTTTAGGAGATGGTTTAAACTCATGAATGTAAATCGTTTATAAATGTAAAGTTTTTACATGCTATAACGTATAACTTTTGTTCTCTCACATGCTACGATGTAATGAATTCAAATTGTTTTGCTAAACACCTATTGTGATACTGAATTACAACCAGTAAAATTACATTTCGTCCCACTTAAAATCAATTTCGCTCCTTACTTCATTAGTTCAGTCGCACTTCCGTCATTCTCATTAATTTTTTTGGTTCCATCTTGTCTAGATCATTAAAAGATATGTGAGATGATTGTGACTTGCGACTAATTTTTTTGGCTTTGCCGTGTTTAGATCATTAAAAGATATGTGAGATGGTTGCGATTGTGAGGGCTTTGTAGTCTATTGATGCTCTACATATGCATGGAGTGATATTATGTATGTAAAATTATTTTAAAGATTAGCCAGTTTGAAATACTATTTCTACAAAAGAGGGTTAAAACTTGTAAACATTGCGGCGTCATTAATGAAAGGATCCAACCTTCAAGTTAGAAATGATGCACTAAAAAGGAAAAAAAAATTGAAAATCCAACTAATAAGAGAGTGCGAGACGACACACAATCCATGATTTTGATAAAATGAAGGAATGTTCTGTAGCTAGGAGATTAAGAAGAGAAAGAAACGCAGTTTTGAACAGAAAACAGCATCGTTTTTGTGCTTATAATAGAAATGGAACTGACTAAAGTAGTTTCCTTGCTGCCACTATTTTGCAATGAAAAATACACTTCCAATTGTATCATGCGAAATTGAAAAGGATACGTCAGCCACGTCAAAATTTAAAGCAAAAAAAAAAAAAAGGGAAAGTAAAAAGTGTACGATGCTTTCATTTTTTACCTTCAAGGGGGAAAAAATCTAACTACTGGTCCACCATCAAAAGTCAAACAAAGAGATAGAGATTAGAAACTCTCGTAAAAAGAAGAAAGAAAAAAGAAAAAATAAAAAAAGGGCTTTATATAATTCACGACTTTGGTCTATTATATATGGCTTAATTATTGTCACAAAATAAAAATTAATATAATATTTATAATATCTTAAAAATATTTTTCATTACATGTAATTATTTTAATAATATTATCTTGAAATATATATAAAATATTTACAAAATATAATCATATTTTAATTCTATAAACATAAGTGAAAATTACCAAATAATTTTGATGAAATTGAAATTTGATATAATATTTAAAATATCTTTAATTATATAGTAATTATTTTAATAATAATTTATACTACATAATTATATAATAATTATATTCATAATATCATTTTAAGTCTATAAATTGAACTGCTATTTTAATTTAATAAATATAATTGTGCCATGTCTCTTGAATTAATTCCTTCAAATATGCCGCAGAATTCCCTCAATGAAACGACAGGAAAAAACAGCTAAACTTTGACAAACCGAAGTTTCGAACGAAACCTTTTCACCCTCCTCGTTCCGCGTCCAATACATCATATTTAACACGATCAAAACGAAAACTTGGAGTGCCTTCAAACAGAACGAACGACAATAAATTCTTACATATATCACAAATAAATATACAACAAACTAGACAACCTCAACAACAATAAAGCAATAAAGTCATAACAGCTAAAGTTACATATAACAAACCCAAAAGGGAAAAATTGCAAATATTCTTCCCTCCTTACAAAAACCCCCAAATAAAGGAAAAAAAAAAAAAAAACCCTTTTACTTGCTAAATCAAACGCTATAAAGCTTTAGAATCCAAGCCATTAACGTCCGTCTGAGCAATATTATTGCTTGGGTGGATTTTCTTGAACATCCCAAAACAGCCACCTGCAGTACTCGATCCTTTGACCCTCGAAGCGACGTCGTCTGGTCTCTTGGCCCTTTCTTCTTCTTGAATTTGCTTCATTTTCTGCTCGTGGTGCTTCCTCATTACATAAGCTTCGGCGAGATAGTAACCAGGAGTTGTCATGGCAACAAAGCAAATTAACCAAAAAGGAACTTACTTGGTTCTAAACTTCTGGAGTCTGCTTTGAATGGGGAAGAGATTGGAGCTTGGGGGTATTGGTATTTATTGGGTGGTTGAGTTGGGCCTTTGCCTTGGGCAACAAGCACACCTGTTTGTCGCGGCCTACAGTTGAGAAAGAGGCCCTTCTTTTGGTGGGTCTTGAAGAATTGACAATGTTTCCTGTCTTTTAGTTGAAAGTTGACCCTTTCTCCGGTGCGCAATAAAGAAGTCTACGTATGCAAGTTCGTCACCCAAGTAGGACTTAACCTTGACGTGTTCCTAAGACCGAAGAAGTTGACTTTTTCTTGCCGGCCAAGTATGTGTGTGTGTGTCTACATATGTGTGTGTGTGTATATATATATATATATTCGTTTTTTTTGTTAAGATTTTATTGGAAGATTTGAAAAAATGCGCTAATAGTAGGGTTTTGACTTTTAATCGTCCATTATATATCAAAAACTATACGTTCTCATACTTTTTTTTTTTTTTTTTTTTTTTTGTTCTAGAGAGTATTTAACAAGTATAGATAGAACCAATTCTTTAATTCAAAATACTGTTGCATATAACAGCTTTACACTGTAGTAATTTTTTGTTTTTTGTTTAACATATAAGAGTTTTGTATTATTTGATAACCAAAAAGTTGGTTTTAACCATACTTACCAAACACTCTATTAATGTTATTTTGATCAAATCTAACGTAAAAAAAAATGCACCATACGATTGAGACCCTACCATAGAAGGACTCTTATTTTGTTTTTGTTTTTGTTTTGTGTTTTTTTTGTTTTTTGCAAGAAAAATAAGAAAAATTTCATGAAAACAAAATTTCTATGGTAAGAATTGCCATAGTTTCAAAATACAAAGATCCTGCTAACTCTTGAAGCGAAGCTTGCAGATCTCTATTCAAAACTCGACCCCCCTTGACTCGTAAACCCACCAAAACTTGTCACCTTCACTCAAAAACTTATATCATTGTTCAATATTTTGGCAATCAGACCAGAGTCGAGAGAAAGAAATAAAATTATCGTTAATTAAGATTTAAAATTTGATTTTAGATGATTTTCATCAATAAGATTTTGCCAAGAACTTGCCTTTACATTGTTATTGTTTCTCCTCTGCATGTTTTCCATTTTACTGATATATATTTCGATAATTTTTTTTTAGAATTGTTAAATTAGGTTTGGAATTAGAGGAAAAAAAAGAACCAAATGGAGAGATGAAATCTTTTCTAGCATATGGAGGTATCCGATTCGAGAAGCTAGAATTTATTTCTTTATTGCTTTGAAGATGGACTTTATTTCACCATGAAAATGATAGAGTTTTCTTTCTTCTTATAACGTCATAATATTTTTTTTTTAAATAATATACAATGATTATCAATTTAATTAGATGAAGTTACATATTTTTGTGCTTGCATTCACCGATTATTCTGCTTTATATATCTCGTCATTTACGGGGGATTAAAAATATATTTTATTTTTTTTCTTACATTTATATTCAAGGAAGCTTACACTTTTACCCGTAATCTATAATTTAATATTGCCTACCATTTTATATCCGTAGCCTTGTCAATCAGTAATCAACAGTACTTTACCCAAAAAATCTTCACATGTGTCAAAAGGTGTGCAAACTCATCACACACATCAGTATCGAATCACATCCGGTGTTGAATTTAAGAAAAGTCCTATATATAAATGTATTGCATATGTGTTAAGTTTGTCCTTTGTTGGTGTCTTTGGTTTTGATTTTGGTTTTAGTCTTACTATAGTTTTGTATATCAGATTATTTTCATAAATTCCCTCCAAACTATGTACCCTAATTCAAGTTGCCCCCCTAATTTTTTAAAACTATTCAAAACACCCTTTGGTCTACAGAAGACCATTCAAAACACCCCCTCCTTTTAACTCCGTCTTTATTTTTAATAGATTTGCTGATGTGGCAGGAGTATAAAAGGTTTTGATAAATGAGTATTAAGGATTATTAAATACTATTTTAAAAGATAAATCATTAAAATTAGTAAAACAAATCATTGATACAAATTAAACAATAATAATGAAAAGAACCTACACGGAACCCTTCCCTCTCCTCGATGAAAATCTCCAACAATGCTTAAATCCTCATGCCCATGGTTATGCCCAGATCTCAAAATAATGCTTAAATCCTCGTGGCCATGGAAATCCTCAACCCTTCACCCATGAATTACTAGTCAAAGCCAAACAAATACTTCAAATAGCCCTAGTTAAACTCTTTTATTATCTTTAGGCGACGCTTAGAATGTGACTAGCATTTTCAGAGTCAAGGAAGACATTGTTGATTATCTACCAAGCATGAGGGTACTCTTGAAATTGAAAAGGTTTTGTGCGAGTGGCAATGAGATCATAAAACGACCAAATTGGTTCGCGAGATGGGGTGATATCTGGTGGCTTTTTGGGCTCGACACTTTAGTGCGACAGGGTCTCAGTTGGCGATGTGCACCAATTAAATTCTTTGAGAAAAAACATTGCGAGAAAAAATGCCTTGCTACTTCAAAGAAAAAATGCATGATGATGAGCACCAGAAGTCAGCCCGCAAGAAAAACAGTAATGGGAAAAAGCTCAAGCAACAGTTGGCTTCTAACCACATCAGCGTTGGGCTTTTTGGCCAGCTATCACGGAAATTTGACTATATGATTAATATTCTCTACCAGAATACTATGGCAAAGAACCTCCCAGGCCTCTCAACCCTATTGGATGGGGACCGAAGGAAGAACCAGATAAAGATCGAGACCATGGTGAAAAATTCTCAGCTCTAATATCAACCAAGCCCTTTCCTCATATTTGCATGATGACCACTGAAGACTATGAAAAGGATTTTCTTCCTTTTCGAAACTATACAAAAAAGAAGAAAAGGGCATGGCATTATATCAACCTAAAATCCTGAATCCTACAGTTAGAAAAGCCGATGGAACAACAAAGAAGGTCTCTCTAGTAGAGGAAGTCTTAACCTGGCAAACAGAGAATGCAATCGCCCATAATAGAGTTCTTAGAAGAATAGACTGATAGACAACCAAGACGGAAGGAACAATTCAAAATTCACATAAGTGTATAATTAACAAGCTCTCAGCAAAGATCCAGGAAACCTATGAGGACCTGATGAATATTATCGAGGCAAACACAGTACCAATGTAAGTCTTTCTAGCCAAGGAAGAAGAAATGAAGAGCCTCAAAGCCCAATGTACCTCCCTTAAGTTGCAGCTTCAACAACAACAACAACATTGTTCCAGGAATGATGATATTACACCCTGGAAATTCTCCATCGTGACAAAGGCTCCATAACCCTTGATGGCCTCAAGTCCTTTCCCAGCTGAAAGCTCTTTTCTCTAACTCCAGAAAATCTTGGAAGAAGAAGATAGATCAAAAGGAAAGAAGGAAAAACACATGGCGACCAGATCTTCACCAAAAGAACATTTGATGGTCCAAAAAACCACTGCAACTGCTACAAACCCTTTGACACAAATATTACAAGAACATTGCCTCAAAACCTTGCCATGAATCCAGTTAAGTGAAGGAGTTGCTGAGTCAGAAGATGACGCCTCTTCGGAGTCATGGACTGAATCTATAGATTCAAAACAAGAAGCCTCTTCTAAAGATGAAGGTCCAGTCCATTTTATGGCTCAAGAAACAAAAGCTACTTCCCACATGCAACCAATTGTGGAAGATGAAGAGATTGATATAGCCTCAATCACAGCCCTAGAACCAAAGCAACAAAGACCTAGAAAATCATCCGAGTTTCATGTCTTTACACTTGATGACTTTCCCCCATAGAGATGGTGCAAAAAATTTCAAGAATTTAAAGCTTGGATTTTGCTTCATGCACAAAAGCTAAAGATGCAAACTAAAGATGTCCTCCTCAGCTTTGTATCCAGGTTCATTGGTATGCTACAAGACTGGTGGAATAGCCTAGGGAATACAAGCAGCTACAATTACTTCAGATAGAATCGGCAGAAGTAGCCCTGAACCACGTCTACTTAGAATTCTATGACCAGGATGCACAAGTCACGGAACGATTAAGTGCAAAATTTTTCAAAATGAAATGCTACTCAATGAACAAAAAGGATTTTGAAAAGCACTTCAAGAAAATGATACAACGATTTTATCAAATTGGAGGCATTGATGATCCAAACCTCAAGCATGGTTTCTTCTCCTCAATCCCAGAACCACTGAGAGAAGAAACATTTAGAGTCCTTATGACTACAGGGAAATATCTCAAAAATACTATGTTGGGAGAACTCTTCCAACTGGTTCTTCAAGCTCTAGAGAAAATGTGCTCTCAGAATAAATTCTTACAAAGAGTATATGAAGCAGCCAAAGCAATTGGGAAAGATATGCAATCAAAAGGATCTTCTCATCAAATGTCCCTCCCATTCAACCTGCTCTTGTGAAATGAAATCCCGCAAGAAGAAAAGGCCAACCTTCATAACCTTCAAGCTCAGACGACAATTGAGAAAGAAAGGCCTTATGAAATTTCTACAGAAAAGAAAAAAATTCGGGAAGAAATCTAACAGGTGCTACATATGTGACCAGAAGGGACACTTTGCTAAACAATGCCCAAAAAAACAAAACAACAAAGTTAATCTCCCATATTGAAGATGTCAATCCAACAAAAGCAAGCCATCTAGGGATGAATCCAGAATACTAGCAAATGGCTACTGCTGAGTGCCTTGAGCTCCAACAACAAGTGCTTGTAGAGCCAACCACATCAGCATGGGCATGTCATGCATTCTACGTAAACAAAAGGTCAAAACAAGTAAAAGGAAAATAGAGGTTGGTCATCAATTATAAACCCCTTAATGAATTTCTAGCAGATAATAAATTTCCCCTACTAAATAGAAATTCATTATTCTCTAACCTTTCTCAAGCAAAGATCTTTTCTAAGTTTGACCTTAAAGCGGGGTTCTAGCAGCTAGGGATTAAGCCAGAAGACAGACCTAGAACAGCCTTTTGCATCCCCAACTACCATTTTCAATGGATGGTCGTACCTTTTGCAACCTATTCTTTATTTCAAAAGGCTGTGACCCAGATATATGGCCCAATCTTAAACAATGCCTCATCTACATGGACGACATCCTCCTATTTTCTCCAAATGACTAGGCCTATGAAGAACTCTGGGCCCAATTTGCAACCATCATTGAAAACTATGGAATCATGCTATCAGAGAAAAAAAATGGTTATTGGCCAGCCCAAGATAGAGTTATTGGGAATGAAATTGTTTGATGGACAGTATGAAGCCCAGCCTCATACAGCCCAAGAGCTTCTAAAATTTCCTGATGGGCCTCTTACTAAGACCTAAATCCAGTAGTTTTTGGGGATTGCCAATTACTTGAGAGACTTTGTTCCGAATCTCTCCAAGCTAACAAGGCCTCTCAGCAGCATGTTAAAAAAGAATCCACCGACATGGTTACAAGTACAAACTGCAGCAGTAAAAAAGTTAAAGCTGACAATGCAAGACCTACCACCACTGTAGATTCCCTTGCATGGCAAAAGAATCCTTCAGACTAACGCAAGCAATGAATACTGCGGAGCCGTTCTGATTGAAGAAGATAATACAAGGAAAAAGAAAATATGTGGATACAAAAGCGGCCACTTCAAAGATTCCAAACAACATTGTCACTCCACTCTTAAAGAGTTGCTGGCAATCAAAATGAGAATCACGAAGTTTGAATTCATCTTATTGGACATCACTTTGTGGTCGAAACAGATCTTGCTGCCTCTAAAGATATGTTAAATTTCAAAAGGAACAAAGTAGTAGATGCACAGCTATTGAGATTAGCTACATGGTTTGCATAATACTCTTTTGAAATTAAACATATTAAAGGCAAAGATAATATAATCTCCGATTTCCTATCCAGACCTACCTAAAATACTATAAATATGGCCACAGTTCGTTCATCTAGACACATTCCTCTCGTAAAAACATATTCACCCAAGCATATTACCCTTGTGTACACAATTGCCTCCTCATCCACTGATCCTATTGAAAATTACCTATACACCTTCCCAAAAGATGCCTTGAAGGTTATCAAAAGTAATACCCCAAAAGAAAAGGCCTTAGAAAGAGCCATTGCTCTCCAAACATCACTCATTAAACATATAGGAAAAACAATCCTTGAAAGGTTAGGGTTCCACCCAAAATATCCTTTCGCTAAGGTCTTCCCAATCAGAGATACCTTATTTATGCCAAAATAGGTCACCCACATAATCTGGTATCTTGCTAGTACCTACACCATCACCATTAAAGTTCATACGATCCCACTAAGGACCAGTATCAGATCTTTCATTGACAAGGAAGACAACCGACTAGCTTACCAGACCTAAATTAACATGCTGACCTGGTTCAACAGCAACCTCAAATGGTGGGACGATATGTTAACAGAAGAATGGCTGAAGGTAAAAGGAATAAAACCATGTACTTTCGTGTGTCCTTTAGAAACAAAAGATGGGGTAATCAATATGAACTAGTGTTATACTATACTCTTTGTGGGCCTTAATCCTAATTATGATAAAAAGGAAAAGTCAATAGCCTTCGCACCCTTTGTTGAAGTCTATGACTCTTCCAGAGGTCCGGTCAGCCAGCTAGGCAGTTTAGCCTATAGGGAGTTAGAGAAAAAATTATTTTTGAAAAACAATATCATCCCTGATGAGACTTGGCCCAAACCGAAAGACGATGCCCCATAGGAACATTACCCTCCAGAATACTCCCGAAAGATCCACAATGCCCTGCAGTTCCATAATCTTTTAGAAGAACAGTGGGACCCATCCATGACACAAGAATCCCAATCCTCATCACCACTTACTTAGCCGATTGTCATGGACTACCAAGGATCTGCTTTCCAAGATTCCCAAGACCCATGGGCCTTCATGGACACATTGGGCCGCAATAACGAAGATGTGACGAATTTAGACTACGACCACGAACCCATCAACAAATAAGATTCCCTGTCTGCTCACCCGTAACTCTACAGCTTACTCACCTGTGACTCTACAGTCCACTCATCCGTGACTTTAATAATTCACCTGTAATGTCTACTTTGTACTGTGTATGCTTTGTGCTTTCGCTTTTGTGAGGTGTGCTTTTGTTTTGTAATGAGTGCTTTTACCCTTTCGTTGTAATTGGACCACGTGTCCAGCCTCATCTTCTAAGAAGGCTATATAAGGGCCTTCGTCTTAAGTTTGTATTCAGAGTGAAATCAAATAAAAGAATATTTTATAAAACCATGAGTTTCTAAGTTCCCTCTATGAGAAATTCTTAATTGTTAATTCTTAAAAGTCATAACAGAAGATCCTTCATGAAAGATTTGTTCTTGAGTGTCTAAGTGGTGAAAGTTATACAATAATCTCACGAGTGATTAGTTACCTGTCCAAAGTTGAGTGATAGCTATATAGGGTAAGTCCACATATGTGAGAACTATTGTTTATCCCTTAGCCCTTTAGTTACTCAGAGCGTTCTTTATCGTTGTGGTATCATAATAGAGCTTTCAAATCAACTTGGGTCACCATGAGAGAAAAGCTCACTTTGCCCATGTTGTTGCTTCCTTCCATTGACACTTCTTTCTCCATATTTATTCTCTATCTCTGTTTTTTTCTTCTTTCCATGTTTTCCCTAAGAAGCTAAAATACCAAACTTTTGGCGCATAAAAGATGAATGTTGGAGGGAAGAGCATTTAATAAAGCAAAAATTTCTTACCAAACTCATTCGTATTTAGACAACTCGGTTTTTCCATTATGGAATCAGATGGATGGGAGAATTTAGAGACGAAACTTAGATTGAAAGGTAAAAGATGTATATTTTGAAGTTCACGGCATTTTGACGCAAAGTGTCGGGAGGAATTTGTGAAATTTATAATGGAAATTAATGTTGTAAAGTAAAACGACTGAAATGCCCCTCAAATAAAACTCACCCATCGATCTAATTGTGTTTGATCTTTGCCGTTAGATTTCTAAAATACTAAATCCCAACACTGGCAGGCTAGCAGCAAAGCCAAAACTTCCTCATCCAGCCGCCAACCCACCCGCTTCCCCGCCCTCGGCCGCCCGCCCCAGCAAACATAGTCCACAGACCCCAATCTAGCGAAGACTCTGCATTAGCCGTTGTGTTTTCGGGGGAAGAGAACAGGACGGGACATCTGGGTATTTGCCGGCTATAGCGTTTCGCCGACACAAATGAGTGATAGGGGCATATGGATCCGATCCTTCTCTGTAAGTTTGATCTTTCTCTGCTTCTTGTTCCTTTTTCTTCCTCTTCTGTAGTTTTTATCATCTCCTATTCGAATCTTGGACTCCAAAAGCAACCCATGTATTGTTTTTAATCTTCATAGCTCCATGAGCAAACGACATTCTGTATGCATACTCGTGTTGTTTCTCAGCTTTAGGACGGCCATGGGCAAAAGGAATTTTGGGTAATGAACTGAAACTGAATTCATATATTCAGCAACTGAATTGGACCCATTTTGTCACTATCTCCTTTTTAACAATTGCATTTCAAGCTTCAATTCTTGTGTGATTTTGGGCCTTCATGACTGAAGAAGGAAATATTTCCTACAAAATGTGTGTGGACAAGGTGAAATGTATTAGAAATGGCTCTTTCAGGCTGAAAAAATAAGAGTTTTAGGAAAGACACAAGATGAAGTGTACTCTTTTCTTATTTACTGGTTAGGTCCTGATTAATGTGACTAGTTATTTTGATAAATTTGTAATTATTGGATTACAAAGCTTGTTTCTTGAAGATGGAAATGAGTACAATGGTTTTCTTGCCTGTATACTTTGATTAACTTTCTATCTTCGAAATGAGTGATTTTTTTATTTTTTTAACATGATCTATTTCTCAGGTCATATCTCGTCAGAATAGGGTTTTGTGCTCATGGTTTTTAGTTTTCTAAGAGCAAGTAGGTTCTTTTATAAGTCATTGGCGAACTTCTGTCTACCCGTTGTGGATTTCGGTGTCTGCCATTCACGAGCCTGGAGTACCATGAGAAAAATTAAAGTAAAATGTGCTTCTAGTATTTGTACTGCTGCTGCTACTACTGTATCTGATGAAGAAACTCATGCCTCACAATCCAAACTTGTCAGTGATGACCAAAACTCTTCCCTCGGCGTGCAATTCACTCCCGAAATAGAGAAAAAGTATGTTCATCGTGTTTATGATGCAATTGCGCCCCATTTCAGTTCCACTCGGTTCGCCAAGTGGCCAAAAGTTTCCACCTTTCTGTCGTCCTTGCCTTCTGGATCACTCGTTTTGGATGCGGGATGTGGAAATGGGAAGTACTTGGGATTGAATCCTAGTTGTTTCTTTATAGGATGTGACATAAGCCATCCACTCATTAAGATATGTGCCGATAGAGGGCATGAAGTTTTGGTTGCTGATGCCGTAAATCTTCCCTACAAAACCGGTTTTGGCGATGCAGCAATCTCTATAGCTGTGTTGCACCATTTAAGCACAGAGAGTAGGAGAAAGAGAGCGATTGAAGAGTTAGTCCGAGTTGTGAAAAAGAGTGGTTTAGTTCTGATAACCGTTTGGGCTGTTGAGCAAGAGGATAGATCACTGGTTAACAAGTGGACTCCGATTTCCAAAAAGTATGTTGAGGAGTGGATAGGACCTGGCAGCCCTCACGAGCGTAGCCCTTCAACCATCAAGTTGGAAAGTATCCCTGAAACAGAGGAGAATAGTCCAGGACATTGGAGAGGTTTTAAGGAGAGTTCAAGTCAGAGGTTGCAGGAAACAACTAATCGAAGCGAGGATGATACGGTGGCCTCTGATAATGCAAGGGATGTCAACAATCAACAGGAATATTTTGTCCCATGGCACCTACCTTATCACCGTGCTGAAGTTGGTGGTGCTTCTGCTTCTGCTCTTGCAAATGGCTTGGCAAAGAAAGACGATAAGAAGGGTGCTATAGTATACAACAGATACTACCATGTCTTCAGCGAAGGCGAGCTTGAAAGGTAATGTTTCCAGTCTTAAAAACATGTTTCCATTTGATTGAATATTGCCCTTTTATATCTATCATTCAAATTTGGTATGAATTGCTCAGATTTATGCTTAGTCCCTCTTCTTGCTTAGTTGCTCTAACTGAACAATGCCATTAGCATTTCATCTCTAACGTTTGTTTACGGTTGCAAAAGTCGTAACTCGTCTTTCCTAAGTAATCTATTGGCCTGTCCTAAATTTTGCAGGTTAGTATCTGGTATGGAGAATGCAGTGCTTGTTGACCGGTTTTTTGACAAATCCAACTGGTGTATCATTCTTGAGAAGACATAATGAAGAATCAAATAGTTAGTTGTTAAAGAGCTTTGAGATCTCTCCACAATCATGCGGGCACATACTTCAATTTGTAGGCAATCATACACATATACCCAATGCATACAGAGAAAATTTGGCCACCGAGTTGAATTTTTGAATTTGGTTCATGAGTTGGTTGGAATTTTTATAAAGTTTTTTTTTTTCTTTGCTTTTTTACATCTAGAAAATTTTGTTCTAGCTTAATTATCTTTTTTTTTTTTAAATTAATAATAGAAATGCAACTGCATTCTGTGTTGGACTAACAATGTTTACCCAGCTTAGGAACAATGAGTGCTTTAAATATGCAAGCGTGTTTGGATTCTTTTTCTTTTCTTTTCCCCCCTTCCGACTGCGTGAGGTTGAACTAAATCAATTCACTGGGTTTGTTTGCACAAGGGAATAACGTCGTTTTAGTGCCAAAAAGAGAAGCTGCGTGTCGCTTTTAGCTTAAACTGCAGCAAATTCTTAAAATAATAAGCTTCACGCCTTTTTCATGATATGAAGTTATGAACGACATTCCGTTTTCTGGATTTTAAACATTGCAAACATGGTAGAAATACGATCTACCGTTTTTGGGAATCCAACAAGAACAAACGACGTATCACTTTAGACATGATTAAGCACACAGAATTATGCAAAACTCTAAACCCTTACAGGGCCACCGATTTCATAGATAATAGCTTTGATCCACGCACCACGTGAAATTTAGTTGGGGGAAAAAAGTAAATAACAAAAATTAATATAATCTACCAAACGTGAAAAAAAAAAATGGAATTCAAAAGTAGTTGTGTGGACTGTGGAGCATTCGATTTCAACCAAACGCGTTGGAATATGAGTAAAATCCCACAACTGTAAAATGACACCCCCAAAAAAATCATCTTGTCCACAACAATTCTACAAAATATGATGTATTTATTTGCCAGTTCAGGCGATCCTTAAGCTCTATATCAAAATTCAAGATCATTAAAAAAAAAAAAAATCATATCTGACGTATCATCTGCTGGCACAATAAGATCTTAAGCGGAACAGGAAAGCTGATTAATAAAGACATTTTCAAAACTTCCCCCTAAGCCTTTGCATAGCATCGAGAGCTATATATTGTCGTATGCTGGTTTACGCAGGAAGAAGGGCTACAACATTAACAGTTCAAACGCCAGTCGTAAGGCTGATATGTCAACTTCAATTGGGAGTCGGCAATAGACTCCAGTAAAGCTTGTGAGATAGCCGTGTCCAAGTAGTTTGATACAAACTTGATTACCTCTAACTCATTCTTACCAAAATCTACATTATACCTGAGAATCATATCAACGAGAAAATGTTAAGGAAGATCCAGATTCAATCGCCAGAGCTCAACATAAATAAATAAAAACAGGACCCTTTGTTAGAATGACTTTTTACCATTTGAGTATCTTGGTAACTGAGGCTACTTTGGCTTGGAGATCAACGACAACTCCACTATTCCGTAGGAAATTACGGGCTGCTTCCATCAATTCTTTGTCAATGTTTCCTGGTGAGTAGCATCGAAGAGCGGGCCCAGATTTTGTACCATAAACCAGTGCAAAGTGAACAAGAGGCTCCGGATAAGGAAGAGCCACCTGATCCAAAAGAACTATTAGGTCAAGCAGATTCGAGTACATGGAGTCTAGTTATCTTTATCTCAAGGCAGTAAAGCGGACTTGAGGAAGCTTTATTCCAACTTTGCCCTCAAAAGCTTGAGATGAAACACGCAGTTCTCTTTAAGGTCTTGTTTGGCAGGAGTGACATGGGTAGGAAAAGTAGTGGAGGATTTTAAGACTTATGGTTGCTTGCAGGAGGGATTGGAAGAGGGAATGGATTGGGCAACTAGATTCAAAATCATTCATCTAATTTTGATACTTCCTAAGTTGGATTAATAAGAGAGAGATCTCCCCTTCCTCTCTTTCACTCACCTAGACATACCTTCCTTTCTATTTTCTTTCCCTCTTTACTAAAAAACAACCTAAGGATCAACATACGTTACAGAGGTTGTTACAATTAGATATAGAGGAACAAAATGTACAGAAAGATATGAATACTTTGTTCCAGGGTTTAAATTGTACACGGCAAAGAAGTTCATCGAATAGACCAGTACTTCAAACTCTACACAAGCACTTTCAGGGACTGAACCCCACTGCAAAAAGAAAGAAAGGAGAAAAGGAGAGACAAAGCCATCTTCAAGAGCGTTTGGCAATGCTATTAAGAAAATGTAGTTCCAACCGTTATAGTGTAAAGCTCTCACATGCTACATTGTAAAACAAAAATATGCTGTAGTATAAAGCTCTTATATGCTACAGTAAAATCATTCTAAATTTAAATTCTAATTGCGCTGTCAAATGCACTCTTCATGTTTACTTGAATAAGCAAATGCAAGTTAGTTAACACCAAAACTGAAGATTATCATTGTCACCATCATACCTTAGAACGTTTATCTTTTGCACCAAATGGCTTCATGATATTGTATGGTGGTCGCTGGTTGCCCCGTAAAATTCCATTGTAAATAGCAGAAAGGGAATACGCAGACCCGCCAACAACATACCTAAAGTCTCCAAACAATCTTCTTCTTTCTAGTGGCCCAGCTGGGTGACCCAACAACAGTATTGCATGGATGGCCATCATATTGTAGAGATTTATAAAGAAAGCAAGTTTTTCCTCCCTCGACATATCATGCAAGTCAACTCTTTGAAGCTCCTCCACTGTTCTCAAATACCTATTAATATGAGTATTAACAACGACTTCAATACAAACGTCACAAACATGTTGTGTTCATCAGAAACTTAAGCTGATTTTCATATAGTCATAGGCATTGAACAAACCTGGCAAATTCTTCACTTCCTTGAATACTTATATAATCAACATGCTTTCCATCCTCTGATGTGTAGGCTTCAAAAATTGCATAAGACAAAAACCTCAATCTCGATGCAATTTCTGTTATGGGCTTTGGCTTCACATCAGTTATACCCCTTGGTATGTTGAGACATTCAGAGATCACTGGATCGTCATCCAAGAACCGATAAATGTGGTTGCCATCTTCAAATTGATTTTCCCTGTAAAAAGAAGAAACATCTTATTGAGAACAAAAAGAGCACAAACATGTTGATTACGACATATTTTATGTTACGCAGAAATTGTGTTCCAATCTACAATGTTAAAAAGATGAGTTATTTTCCTACATTGGTCATTCGGTTGGCCACAGGAAACAAAGTTCTGTTTCCCAGAATTACCTATCTTCCCTGGAAAATGATCTAATTTCTAAGAACTAAGAAGATAACATGACATGTGGAATTTAAAAACTTTTCTACAGACTTCTCTTAAAAACCAAAAGAATACTATAAGTGTAGTCTCAGATTTCTTTAGCTTTTCTTCTGCTTCATTCTTATGGTCAACAACTTCCTCGTCTAACTTTCCCAATAACGCAAAAGCTATAGTGACACTTCAAAACTGAGAAACTCACCCGAGAACATGTTGGAAGAAGAGCTGGCATGATAACTTTCTCCCAAATTCAACCGCCTGTCTCATAACACAGAAATGCAAAAGAAACAAACCGCAGAATTAGTGGATAACAAGAATTTATGAGAACAGAAATGAAATACAGACCAAGCATCTTTTTTTTTTTTTGAAAGTGAAATTATGAGAATTGAAAATGAAAAAAATATATATATATTTGCTTTTCCCAAACACAAACTTAAAAGTCAAAAGGAAAAAAAATCCAACTAACCTCTTCCCTTTCCAGATACTGATCCTCTGATATGAAATCCACAGCGTCCGAACCTAGAAAACAGCTGGTGAACCTACGCATCTTATAAAACCGGTCCTTGACAACAATGGACTCTTTCATTTTTTGGACAATCAAAGCTAGCTCATCAATGGCTCCACTACTGGACATGTCATCTTCACCAGAAAGAGGCGGCAAAGGAGCTTCAAAAGACGGTGTTTCAGCAATCAGATAATCAATTTTCTCATCAAGCCTCCCCGATTCCTCCAAATCCTTTAGCTCACTCAGGCCTCCGATAAGGATTTCATTGAAGAACACCTTTGGAACAGCAGAGGACCCAGAAATCTTCTCTAGCTCCGTTTTTCGGGTGGGATAAACATCAACATTGATCTCGACATATTTGAGCCTCTTCCTGTGCAAAAACAACCTAGCCTCCTTGGAATCTTTGCAGCCCAATCTCGTGTAAAGAATAATTCTTCCTTTCATAGCTATGTGAGCTGCTGGTTCTTTAGTGACTCCCTCCTTCTCCTCAGTGTTTTCCACATCAACATCACGGGTCATGGTAAGATAGCTTAGGGGATTCCATGCAGACCTTTCAGCAGTTTTCTGGGAGACTTCTTCAGCTGCATTACCTATAGCAGAGTCTGAAACATTCTTACCAACATCTTCAGAGACATCTTGTCCATATTCTTCGCCCTTTTTACCTGAAAGGCGACGCAGAAAGTGCGCAACAGCAACTGCTCCCTTCTCCCCTTTCTCCTTAACAAGGTTCTTCAATGCCACCGCCTTCTCAACAACTTTTTGCGTCTCCAAATCGAGATCTAGAGAACGAGTAGATGTGCTTCTAATAGCTTCCATTCCAGGAACCTCCGTCCCATCAAATACAGGCTCTTGCTCCTTCTCTTCCTCAATGGCCCCCTCGCTCTCATCTATCTTCTGATCCAAATTATCCTTTTGCCTATCACCGTTCAAAGTCTCTTCTTGAGAGTTAGCCTCAAGATTCGTGCTGTGGTCATTTGTCTTGTCACCATCGGCACACATCTCTTCTTGAGCTCTAGGCACAGAGTCCTTACTCTTGTCCGCTTTGACAACCAATCCATCTTGTGTTCTATCATTGTCTGACTTCAGATTATCACTGTTTATCTCCAGAGTTTTCATTCCCTCCAAGGTCTCTCCTTGATCTTTTTGGGCCACTAAGCTCTCTCCCTCCAACTTCTCAGTGGGCGAAGGGTTTGTGACATCTTTCTTGGTCGAGTCTTGAGTTTCCATAACTCATCAAATAGGCTGCGACTTAATTGAATTTATGCAGATTCTGCAAGAACTTAAAACAAAAGCTAAGACAAAGTTGCAACTGGCAAAGCTACTACAACCTTGATCCCTCTAATGGTTTAACAAAAGCAAATTAAATCAAATCAAAAAGAACACAACCATTGCTAATGATTCAAATAAAATACACACACACACACACAAAAGAGAACACAAAAGGGTAAATTTCTGTACATAAATATCCAAATGAAACAGCGCTTTTATTAAACTAACTTAATTAACGATTAAAATCAATAAAAAATATACATAAAAGAACACATATGGGTAATCAAGAAACTGACTTTATAGATTTGTACACCATTTTCAACACATTATATATCAGCATCTAGAATTGCAGTTACCAAAGAAAATAAGATTTGTCTGACTCACAAAAAAAAAAAAAAAAAAGCGACAAAGACCAACAAGACGGTGAATTAATCGACTTTAAAAACAAAAACAAAAAAAAAACTTTTCTTTCCACATTTTCTTGCAACACAAACAGATGGCAAATGCCAATGTGGCAATGTCTTCCTGGGACTAAAACTGACGCTGAAAATTCAACGGAAACAGGGAAAAATAACGAAAAATATCACAAAAACAGGAAAAGAAAAACGTAATACGAGGTAGAAATGGGAGAGAGAAACCTTACGGATCTGCAAAAGCTGAGAGCGGAATCGGACTGACAGACAAAGATAATTGCGATATTAGAAAGAAGGATCTAAAAACAATTAATTTCAATTAAAAAAGCTTTAAAGTCTGAAAAATAAAGGTAAGATTTTTTTCCTTTATCTTTTCCTTTTTTCTTTTAAAGAGATTGAATTGAAAGAGAGAGAAGGGAGGATTTTCAGACGAGAGGAAGGCGGGGCTTCGACAGAAGCGGGAAGTCCGTGGGCTGGAAATGAAGATTGAATATGGGTTTTGACTTTCTCACCCTTTTTTCTTTAACTTTTGCCCCATCTGATTTTCACACTTGGACCTTTATTTTTTGATTAATTATGTTGGACGCCAACCCCACCATGTTTCTTGAATTTGCAAATCATTGCCCAATTCTTTGCGAGATTTTCGAGTTTGATTTTACCTGACATGACATTATTGTCTCGTTTTGTTTTGTCCTGGAGGAAAGCCTTTTTTTCATTTATTTGGATTTTTTTAGGATGGATACCTTGAGTAATGACGTGATGTTACTTTTTCTTTCCAGTTTTGTTGTAGTGGTAGATTTGACATGAGAAATCCTTTTTGGGCTAAAAATGCAATGGTCGTGTTAATTTATTTCTACAACAAATTAGTATGAAAATTAATTTATGCATATTTGTTTGTTCTACCATTTCTTATATTATATCCCATTTCATTTCATTATTTTTACCTTTTTATATTTATTTGAAAGTTTATAATATTTTCTTTTCGGAGTGTCTTCTATCTTCTTTTTCCTTGCATGTTTTCTCTTATATGTGTCGACATTTTCTGTCAATATTGTTGTCTTTGAGAGAACATGCGGATTTCTATTATAACGTTGTTTGAGTTTCTGTTAAACTTCTTTTTTTTCCTTTTTATTTAATAATGTTGACCATAAATTGACCATTACGCAAGGCATTTATTCCTATACGAAAAATAAAGTGGAATGTCCCTTGATGAATGATATAAAGATTTATGCATTTTTTGGAACTAGTATAGAATTCCTTTCCTCACTTTATTTGTTTAATTATATATCAACTTAAAAGGCACTTATCCAAGGTGATCTCAACACTATTAAAAATAGTTGAATAAAAAAAATGTGCTCCATAAATACAGGTCAAACTTATAGAGGAGTAGATTCATTTCCTCTTTTTATTTATAACGAGTGAAACAAGTTAACGTTGTATCCACATCGAGCAGGCTTGTCATTTGAGAAAATTAGTTAATTTAAATCTAAAATTAATTTGGATTTAAGTAACAAATTTTCTCGATAAATCATATTTTGTAAAATTGTAATGAAATGTAAATTATTTATAGATAATATTAATGTGTATTATGTCTATAAATTTTGTGCAATTTAGAGTATTTTAATATACACTTTTTTGAGTTTAAATACTCAAAAATTTGTAAAATACTCCTAAAATAAAAGTTATATCACATTAATTGTAATTTGTGGTATAAATTAATAACGAAAAAATATGTTAATTAAAGTAGAAAAATCATGCCATAGCCCAAAACAGTATAAAATGGTCAGTTGTCAGTCAGTTAAATTGATTAAGTTTTTCATGTCTACAATCTATCAATTGATAGAATACAGTATAGAAATACACACAAAAGTGAAAAGTTACACGGTATAATGTAATTATACTGATAAAGTACAAACACAAATATATGAAATATTGTGTTGGGATTAAAAAAGGTAGGCAAAAAGCAAGTCAATATATTCTAGACTGTTTAAAGACATTTATCTCAAATTTTCACTTACGGTATAGGAAATATATAATACAGTGTAAAATTACACTGTGTAAAAAGTTAATGGGACCTATCATGGGAACACCCAAAAGAAAGAAAAAGCACCACCTCTTCCCCTAGGTGTGGCTGATTTTTACCACGCAATTTGAGATAAATTTTCACCACAAATAGCCATAAGTGATGATGAATTGTCAAAGTAATTTGACCGGGACTTAAACAAATATCTTAACTTAAATGCACATCATTTCTATGCAAAGTTTGAACCAAAATACTCCATTTTCCTTCTCTAGAACTAGCAACGCCATAAGCTCTCCCTCTCAATTATTCTATTCAAAAACAACCCTAAAATCTCTCTTCCAATCAAGTTTTAGAACAAGTTCAAGTGTTGGTGGAAGACTAGCAACTTTGGAAGGTAAAACTCTAGTCTTTTCCCTATGTGTTTTTAGGATTTTCTTGGTTATTTTGGAGGGTATTATGATGAGAA
Organism: Artocarpus hirsutus; assembly: GCA_946598075.1. Lineage (NCBI taxonomy): Eukaryota > Viridiplantae > Streptophyta > Magnoliopsida > Rosales > Moraceae > Artocarpus > Artocarpus hirsutus. The sequence goes on along the minus strand of CAMOHE010048909.1, from coordinate 8,114 downwards.
TTTTGCTACGATTTGCATCAAGGGGAGATATATAAGATCAAGTCTCTTTGTGATGACTCATAGGCTAAAAAAAAAATGGTAAAACCCTTGACCTATGTTTAAAGTTTGTTGTTCTATTTTTATGAATTTGGTATGTGTTTGCATAAGTATGGCTTATGATATGTTGAAAGGCCTCTATAACATGATTATGTGATTTGTTAAGTGTATGATGATGATGGTTGATAGGTTTTTATGCTTTAAAGCAAGTTTAAAAAAAATGCAAAAAAAAAGGCCTAAATGCAAAGTTTAGATGATTTCCAAGAAAAATAAAATTTTGAAAAGTTTAGAGGCGATTTACTTAGTGAATAAGACCTAAAATTTGTCCAAAACAGTAAGATCAACAACTTTTGTAAACAAAGTTTTATAAAATTTTTAAAGAACTAAGTTGAAAAAAAATTATACAAGCTTAGCTGATTCAAAAAATTCCTGAAAACTCCACTATACAGTTAGAATTTTAGAAAAGTTAAAACACAAAACTTTGTAGATCTCTTTGAAATTGTCATAGATTGTGGAAGGCTTGTTGAAATTCTACACGGTTGTGAGTTAAAAATTTTACAAGTTTTAATCACAAAATTTCAAAAATAATGTAATAAGAAAAATGCTTTGAAATTTAAGGAATTTCATTTGGAAACTTTAGGAAGTTTTAATTATTGCAAAAAATCGAACCCAATGACCATTTTTAACCCACAGTTTGGGTCAAAATCATCGAAATTGTCACTGTTCGGGTTAAAACTGTAACTTTTGTTAAAACTGGGTACTTTCACAAAAAGAAAATTGACGGCTCATTTTACCTATCCTGTTGCCAAGAGCAACAAAATGTAACTTTTTAACAAAGACGGGCTTGAAAAGTTTTCTAAGACCCATAAATGGCAAAAACATTTTTTTTTTTGCAAAATCGATTGAATGGATTATGAAACACCTGAATTAGAAAAACATTCCTTAATGAGAACTTTTCCGTACTCCATTAGTGATAGAAAGGTAATGTGAAATAAGGAAAAAAAAGTTCTATTACGTTCGGGTTTCTAGAAAACTAACTAAAAACCAAATTAAATAATGAGCACTTAAGATTCGTTATTGACATGTAGTCAATAATAAATAAGTTAGCTAATGATTGTAAATTGTCCAAGTAGGACATTTAGATAAATAGTAAAGAAAACAAGAAATTGGATCTGTGTAGTGCAATTCCAAGTAATTTTAGAATCCTACTTACAGCATGGACAAAAAAGTTTTCAAAAATATTATGGGTTCATTTGGTAGTGTTTTCAAAATAGGTGACAATAGTTTTGTTTTAGAAAATGAGAATTTTTTTGAAATTATGCTAAAAGTGTTTTTGAAATTTTTATCTCAAAAAGTGTGCAAAAACATTCTCAAAATTTTTTAAAATGATACCAAATGGGGACTATTTATTTCATTAAGCAATTGTATTTACGATGCATTTATTTTAAATAATTAAAACATCATGAATGCTATGTCACCATAATTTAAGGAACCGGTAAATAAATCTTTAGATTAGAAAAGAAAGTGCCATACCCACCTTTGACTCAGTGGGAGTTTAAAGTTACATAACGGTCTCGGAATTATGATAACCCTTGTGCGTATTTGGTACAAACATTTGAGCCCTAGTTAAGTTAAGGATATGAGATAAGTAATTAAAGTTCATAAGTAAGCATAACTAAATCATGCATACAGTAGAGATCATTTTATGGGTTATGTTTGGACTTACTGAGCAATAGTTCACTTAGTTATTTCATGCTGTAAGGAATCCAGTGAGAGGCTGAAATAGAATTACTGTTGAGCTAGCAATAATAGATGAGAAATTATATAGTCTAGGGTATAGATACCAACGCAATAATGTGTCCGCTATAAATTATGTATTTGGGTTATAATATTATTAAAGAAACTGTTACATATAATATGATGTGTAGTACAAGATAAGTAAGTATTCTAAACTCTTTTGGAAACAATGACATGTTTATAATATATGCTAAAAAATGTTATAAAAAAAGTTTCCAAATTTTTATAATTAAGTAAGTAAGAAAAGAATTAAGAAATAACTCAAAAAGTCAGGTCGTGACATATCCACAGTTATGAGTTAGTTGCTTTGGCGGTAGATAGTCCTTTCTTTTATGTTTCTTTAGCAAGCCTTTTTCTTTCCCTGACATTATGATGGATAGTAAAGGCATTTATGGATTAGATTTTGTGGATTTAAGGTCAATCCACAATTCAATTCAAAACCTTTGAATTGAGAAAATTCCAATTCGCAATCTAATCTAATACTTTTGGATTAGAAAAATTATTTGCAGTCTGATCTAAAACCTTTGAATTAGATTTATAGATTTGTGGATTGAGCTAAGATGCTTAAAAATAAGAATATTGCTGGCTAATTTTTTCAACATCAAAAATTAAAACAACAATTCATAACATAAAATAGGTTAATAAAGCTAAATTTGTTACAACTAATTATTAAGACAAATTATATTCAATAAAGCTTAAAATTAAATCTTCTTGAAAAAACAAAAGAAAAACTCAAAATAAAGTATCGTTCATTCATCAACAGTATTTAAAACTTCAAAACAATTTAAAATTATAATATACACTTTAAATAATTGTGCATTTCACATGCAACCATACTTCAATTACATTAAAAATCATAACTTGAACTTTTTAAAACATTATGCATATCAAGATGCAAATAGACTTTAAACATAACGGTTGCAAATTCATTGCAAATCTTGCTTTGAATCTTTAAAACTTTTTGCATAATAAATGCAAACATATTTTAAAAGAAACTTGCATAATAATTTAAACTCATTTATAAATGTATACATAAATATTTAAAAATCATTTACTTCATGCTGTAGGTGAAGTTTGAACTTACCTGGACTACACTCTAGCGTTCTCTATTCCGTTCCTGTCTCATTCCTTTTCCTTCCATTAGTCGGCTTCTGTATCTTGATCAAACGACAGCCGACTTATCAATTAACTTTTTTTTTTTTTTATCAATCCACTTGATTGATAATAAAACGCAAACATTAACCATTTTTTCCTTTTAACTTGACTTGTATACTATCTGTTTACCCTTGTCTTTACTTAACCTTATAAACCATTAGTTTACTTTTCGTTTACTTAGCCTTGTAACCCACCGGGGTTATTTTTTCTTTACTTAAACATCCCTTATTAAATTTACCATCTCACTAGCGATTTCATTACTTAACGTATTACGGAACATTTTTCGTCTAAGAACGTTACGTTAAATTGGAGTGTTTAACTCCGTCCTAGCCGTTTCCTTGATAATGATGATTTTTCCCTTAACAGGTTTTTCATTCATTTCTTAACTTAATAAAACTTATTGCTTAACCTTAACATGTCATTACCTACCTAATACGGAAAAATTCCCGCTAAGGAGCGTTTTTTTAATATCGAACGTTTCGAGTCCGTTTTGGCTATTTTTTATAAAATGATCATTTTGCCCCTAATCTCTTTTTCTTTCATTCATTCCTTGCCTAACTTTATATCCTTTAAAACTTAGCATCTATAATACTTACTGTCTACAGTAGTACAAGAAACCAACGTTCCCTAATGAAAACTCACTTTTCACATAATTTTACAGTTTTTGCCTAAAATACAAAAATATTTGTATTTTTGTCCCTGGAAACAAAATATTCATTTTAAACCATTAGTTCTCATTTTTGATGAGGAACATTTTTGCTCAAAGTACCATATTCAAAATCCTTTGAAAAAATGACATTTTTGCCCTTTAATTTTTTTTTTCCAATTTTAACAAGTTCTTGTAAAATTAAAATCTCACAAACGGTTGAGATTTTTGACGAACTGTTCGTCATAATTAACTGTTTCATCGAGATCTACAATTTTTGTATTTTAACTTTTTTGAAATTTCCACTATACAGGGGTGTTTTTGGGCATTTTTCGTTTCTGTCAAGAAGAAACTTTTCCTTTCAATTTAGTCCTTCAGGCATTTTTGTAAAAATCTATTTTTAATCAGCATCTCTACCCTTGCAAGGGCAGTTCTAACTCTTGTTTCAATCATTTTCATGCCAAATCATCATTTTTTGTAAAATTAGTATTAAAATTACAAAAATAGTACTTTTTGCAAAAACTAAAATTTTCAACAATTCAACCCTAAATTTCACAACATCAACATACCATAAATCATATTTCTATGGGATTTAGTCAAAGCTTTGCTTCAAAACCCACATGATTTTTGAAATAACAAAAATCAAAACAAAATCACTAAACTTTAAATTTAAATAATCAAATCTTACCCAAATAACACTTTGTGCTTCTAACCCTCCAAGAGCTCCTTTAAAACATTTATCCTAAGCATTTCTCACACAAAAATGCTTTGAATTAACTTTCCTTAACCCAATAAAAACCATAAAAAACCTTGAAAAAAGTTAGGGTTTGTACCTTAAAACTTGATAAAATCCTTTAAACTTTGCCTCTTGAACTTAATTGGGGTTATTTTTGCTAAAATGTGAAGTTGAAGAATTCTTGGAGAGGTTCATCAATGGTGGCCATGGGTCTTGGACGAGAAAGAGAAAAATTTTGGCTCAACTTGCATTAAATGCATCCTTATCCTCTTAGGTGACTTATCAAGTAACCCATTGGGTTACTAGGTGTCTTAAGGGGATTGGGCCACCTTTCATGGCATGGTGGCCCAATAGAAATTCAATGGGTGACCACTTTATGGGGCCCAATATTTACACTGTATAATTTTTCATCACACAGTATTTTTCTTATACTGTCATGGTCAAATCAGTGAAAAAACATATTCCTAGATTGTATAAAATATTTTACTTGTCTCTGGTTTATTGTTGGAGGCCAAACATAACCTTTCTTATTCATCCATATTCTCTAAATAGTATTATTTCTATACTGCTTCAACTTAAACAGCTCAATTTCTATACTACATGACCTTAAACAGTCCAATTCTTACACTGTATTACTCTAATATGATACAATTTTTCATGTTATTATATAATATTTTTCTTTAACTGTATTTTTATCTTAACATAATCCTTAACTTAATGCATTTTTAATGTAGTAAAAATGCTCAGGTGTTACAGATTGGACTGATTGAGAATTCATCAATCTTTAATCCAATCTAAAACCATTAGATTGAAATTTTTTAATCCGTTGCCAATCAAGAACTTTTTCTAATTCAATCCAAAATCTTCAGATTGGATTGGATTTGGTAGATTTTGCGAATTGATGGATTTTATAAACACTCCTAATATATATTTTCGATATTTAAATCTAGAACCTCTTTTTTATCTCCATCCATTCTTATCGTAATTGGACTGGTTGGTTTTTTAACCATATTTTGGTGCTTATAAGATGTTTGTATGACTAAAGACAACAACAAGCTTAATTGCGCAAAGTTTAGCAGTTGATAGCATTAATCAAGACTCTAAAGTCAATATTGTCTTTTGAGACTCATTATATTTAAATTCAAACTAAAGAAAGAATATTTCTAAGGATTGATTAAATCCAAATTAATTATTCAGTCAGAGATATTGAAGTCTTGTTGTTTATTTATTTTTATATTTGTGCTTATCAAATAGAGAGCTACAGATAGGCAACTAGTCCCACAAAAAGTCCTAAATTTATATTTTTAATATTTACAGTCTTAAGAATTTTAACTAATTCTACCTATTATAGTAAAATTCTCCAAAGAGGCTGGTTGTAGCCTTCTCTTTTTAAGACTACATCCAGATTCGTAAGATTAATTGAATATTTTGTCTATAAGATAAAAAATGACACACGGTGTGTATTGTTATTTTATTGATATACTATCATAATGAAAGCAAAGTTCTACACAAAAAAGCATCCAGTATCCAGTGTAACAACATCATCATTTCTTATGTGTTTTTAGAATTTTACTTCCAACTGTGGTTTGTAGTTCCAACAGCATTTTCAACAAGCATTTTCTCTCATTTTGCGGTTCAAATTTTCAATTCAAAACCGCAATCTCAAACAACCTATTTAATTACATCGGCTTTTGTGAAAGGACACTTTTAATGGATGCGTTGCTTTTTAACTTTATTATTGTTTTGCAAGAATTACATGATTTTACGGTTTTAGTGAATCGTTGGCCTTTAAAAGATATTGTATGAATGTATTGCTTTTAGATTGAAATATGGTCATTTCTAAAGTTGTTATACTTTTTAATTTTTTCATCATTTGTTATAAAAATTGTTATTTTCCATGATCATGCCGTTTATTAGATGGATGTTTATTTTCAAGATTATGTTTAAAGAAAATTCCGACATTACGTCGTTACACAAATATGTCGTCACTTCTTGTTTTATGTCGTTTCTGATGACATAGGCATTTGTGTATACGTAGTTGTCTTCCTTTGATATTGTCGTTTTCTTCCCGTCATAAGATTTTGTCGTTCTGGTTGACTGTTGTTGTTTCAAAAAAACAATTCTAGATTGTTCTTTCTTAAGATTATTTGTAGCTCTTTGATTTCCAAGAAAATAAGAGATGTTGATTTTTTGAAAAATTATTTTTTCCATTATTTTTTTTTTCCTTTTTTTTTAAGTCATCTATGCGTTGCCCGTTTTATTCAAAAAATGTTATTTTCAACATTATGTCGTTCATCTCAGATGTCCCTGTTTTATCAATATATTTTTTGTTTCTATTAATGATCATGCCATAGATGTGTCCTTCAAGAACCTTATTCCTATTTTTGAGATATCACTGTCATTAAGGTAGTGTTGTTTTGTCATGTATTTGTTTACGAGATAATACTTCTTGTCGTTGTTTTTACGGGCAAGCAATGATATTGCCGTTTTCAGTTATTCTCCTTTTTTTTTGGGAAATTTTTATGCATTTCTTGTCTGTGCAATTTAATTATTTAGTGGTGTTGTGTTCTGTTTTGAAAAAAAAAATAAAAAAAAATCTTTCATATAATATCGCGTACCAAATAAAGATGATACAGTTAGTGACTTGTCGTTCTGATTTCTATACCTATCTATATAACTTTATTGATCGTCGTTAATTTCCATCTGAAATGACGTCGTCTTCTATGCGTTGTTCAAGATTGTCGTTAGATTGAAATAACGTCGTTTCAAACTTGACATCGTCTTAGTTTAGACGTCGTTTACTATAAATGTTACCGTTTATTAAGTTGTGCCGTTTGTCGTGTTCTTGTCGAACTCGTCTCACTCACTTTCCAAGGTTTTCTCGCTACCTAATGCTATAATCGTTTTTACTTGATGTCGTTTTTGCAACGATATTATCGTTTTGTATATATTGTCGTTTTCAATTTATGCGGTTGATTTAACGTTATTTAGCATTTTATCGTTGGAATTAGGTACCCTAGTTTTTCAAAACATGTGTCTTCTCTCTGATGATGTCGTTTAAAAATTGAATGAATGATGTTTTGTTTTTTATTTATTTTTTATGTAAATGTTTTGCTAATCGTCATTCGTTGCATGTTATCTTCTCAAGTTATTTTTTTTTTGCCCTGAAATATTTTGGGATATTTATTTTTTATACCCTCTAATTTAGGTTAATTAAAAAATTATACATTTTGTTTTCGATTTAATCGAATGTAAATCTTTATATTAGATTTAATACACAAATTAATAGTTGATTTTGACATTTAAAATGACGAATAAGTGAAAAAAATAAAATTTCAAAAAATAAAAAAAATAAAATTTCAAAAAATAAGAAGAAAAAAATACAAACATATAAAACAGTATAAAGTTTTTATAAGATTTTAAAGTTATCTTTTACATTAAAATTAAAGATTGATTGAAAAAAGATATAATTTTATGTAGTAAATTTAATCTAAAGTATAAATTTAATGAAATAAAAAATTAAAAATATATTATTTAAATAAATCTAAAAGATAGAGTATAATAACATAAATAATCCAAATAGCTTCTCAAGTTGATGCCGTTTATTTGAGTTGTTACGTGAAAAAGCCTTGTTTATTTATTTTTTGCCGACAAATTGCCAAGCGAAGAAAAGCACCGGAGCTTCCCATCCCTCTGCAATTTGGCATTCCTCTTGAATTCCGATAAACGAAAGAAAAAAAAAAA
>CAMOHE010048908.1:114675-133012 GCA_946598075.1 Artocarpus hirsutus | reverse complement strand
TAATAATTTTTTGAAATCAATATCAGTTGTTTTTGACTTGTTTATTTTTGGATAAAACAAAGGTTATTAATGAAACTCTCAGGCTGGGAAACGTTCTACCTGGGTTATTACGTAAAGCAAAGAAGGATATCCAACTGAAAGGTTTTGTTCTTATTCACAATTAATTTTTAATTCAGATACAGTGGAATATATTAGATAATTAATACAAATATATTTGTGTGATTGGATTTCAGGGTTTACAATTCCAGCAGGTTGGACGATTATGCTTGTCCCGTCTGCTCTTCAGTTAGATCCCAACACATTCAAGAATCCACTTGACTTTAATCCATGGCGTTGGAAGGTTTGAGCTTGTTTCCATTTTTCATCTATAATTGAAATTTTGAGAAAATTAAGCATATGATCTATTTTTGAAACTGAACTTTCTAAAAATTAGAAAAATGATTGAACCTTTTGAAAATTAAAAAAATGACCTTTTTTTTTTTTTTTTTACAGTAGTACATCATTGATAAACACCAAAATACATTGATGAATTCATTGATTAATATTAGTATATAATTTATTAATTATAGTTTATCATTAATAAATTGGTTTGTCATTATGTGCTAATAATTTATCGTCTAGAAACTGGTAAATTATTAAATAAACATACCACCAATTTAATCAATGTTAATGTTAAACTATAAATCAGTATATCATTAATATATTACAATTTATCAGTGACATACTGATTAGTATTAGTACATCATTGATGTACTTTTATATATCATTGATATACAAAAACGGCCATTTTTTTTTTAATTTTCAAAAACTCCGGCTATCTACTTAAGAAAAAACTTAAAATGGTCAGTTATCTTTATATTCCTTGAATTTTTTAATATATTGTTCTTACCCCTATTGGATTGCGAAACTTTATTTTGATATTTTGATGGAAAATTACAGGACCTTGACTCGGTTGTTGTGTCAAAGAATTTCATGCCTTTTGGTGGAGGAACGAGACTCTGTGTAGGAGCTGAGTATAGCCGATTGTTTATGGCCACCTTTTTTCACATTTTGCTTACCAAATATAGGTACCAATTTATAATAAGAACATTTTATCTCTCAATTTGTTTTTCATTTTTGTTAAGTCGAAAGAGAAGCTAAATAAATAAGTATTGAAGAGGATATTTTCCTTAATCACTTATTAAATTAATGTTGTGAATATATAGGTGGACAAAGATCAGAGGTGGAGAGATTGCACGAAATACTCTTTTGGCATTTGGAAAAGGCCTTCACATAAAGTTCTTCGAGAAGATAAACCAGAAACTTTTGTCTTCTTTTCTTCTCTCTGTTGTCTGCTAAGATCTCTCGTCTTTTATTGCCATTGCCTATTCGTTCCTTTGTTTAGAAGCTATATAAAAAATAAATAAAATAAATAAATAAAAGGTCTATTGCTCTACTTCTATAAGAAAATCTAGGAAAATAATGGTTTGATTTGAACTTTCACTAAATCATTTTCATTCTGAGAGGATCAATTTAACGAAAGGTCCTCGTGGTCGATCTGTCTCTCGGAATTTTGTGTTATGTTTTTGTGAATTGCCACTACGTCACAGATGATCAATTAAACAAAGGTCCTTGTGGTTGGTCTGTCTCTCGGATCTTTGTGTTATGTTTCTGTCTGATATATATATATACACACACGTATGTATGTAAGCATGTATTAAAGAAACAAAATTTGTGTAAGCAATTCATGGCGTTTGGAATGAAAAGAATCTTTAGAGAATTTTACGAGCTAAAATATATATGTTCAATTTTAGCTCGTGGACAAAACACTCAATTGATAACAAGTCATATACATAAATGAAGGCGTGGGCCAAATGTGGGTAGTCTGATTTGTTCAACTACTTTGACATTTTTTGTTTCATTCAATTTTTTCAGTTAATTTATTTTTTTAAATATTATTTAAATATGGATTGGGAAGGATAATCTTAGCATTTATGGAAATTTAATATGAGCAATATGATTTGTTTAACTACTTTAGCATTTTCTTTATTTAGTTTTTTCAGTTAATTCATATTTTGAATAACATTTAAATATAAATTTGGAAGGATAATCTTAGTATTTATGGAGATTTAATGTGGTTAGACTTGTTTAACTACTTTAACATTTTTTTCATTCATTGTTGGGTGTCACTCTTGCCGCCTTCGGGTCTCTCTTCTAGTCTTTCCATAGGTCAGCTCCCGATTAGTCGGATAAATCCTATAGGAGTTGAGAGGTCCTTTATATAAAGGTTCGCCTCTCCTGTGGTGGGCTTCGGAAACCGAAGGGTGTAAATCACCACCAAACAAATGTTAAATATAGGAATCGGAAGCTATTATAATTGGAAAAAAAAAAAGATTAGTTTCATTTTCACAAGGGAAAAAAAAAGTAAGTGATTGAAGGAGCTGCCGGCTAGTTCCAATATCAAAAGGTCTTTTTGCTTACGCATTTCAGTATTTACATACATACATACATACTAGCTAGCTATATTTAAGTGGATTATATATATTGAATTAGTTAATTTCTTTACCATCAACTACACTTTACACCAAGCTGACTCTGAGGAGCAGAACTAGTTAGTAGTTACAAACATGTGGAACAGAAGTTGTTTATGGCATGTTTATTTGTATCAAAGGAAAAAAAAAGAAAAGTAAAGAGTAATTTTCTTTCTTTTTAAATAAAGTATTTATTTATAAAATCAACAATAAAAGTTTTGTAGGCCTCACATAATATAAGAAATGTGAAAAGAAAATATCAATCCTTCCATATCTTTTAGTATTGATTCTTTATCAAAAGAAATGAATGCCATATTTATTTACATATCAAAATTCAAATGTTATTATTTAAAAACTATTAGTTATGTAAAAAGAATATTTTAATAATTATATTGAATAAGATCTGTATTTTTAAATAAGTAAACATTAGACAAGTAATTAGTTTGTTTCTCATTGTCCTATCAAATAAGTAAATAAACACTAAAAAATAAATAAATGCTGCTTTCTTTTAATACTTTACTCCACTTTCCAATCTTATTACTGTTTCATTTAAATTTTTTTACGGTTTTGTAAACATGGCCTAAGTGTGGTGGGATTAGAGGCGATATGGGTTAGCGACTGGATTAGAAGATGGCAAAACCCGAAATGCGACGGGTTTTGCCTCCAGGTTCCATGGGCTTCCCTGTCATTGGACTGCACATCCGTTTGTTCAGATGTTATTGGACCGCATATCCATGGCGGTGTTATTTGACCTCATATCCCTCCTCCTGGTCAAATGTTATTGGACCGCATTTTTTTGTGTGAAGGGAAATCCGACGATTGAATTTTATGGCTGAAAAGTTCAAATGGACGGCCCTGAAATGCAGCGAGGAGTAACATCGGTCCAAGTATTGGCATCGATATGAATCAATAGTTGACCATGAGCTACTCAACTTTAGTGCAACATCCAACTTTGAATCTGGGAAGATATTATGAAGCTACATGGATTCAAGGGTTATCCATTATTTTAGACTAACATTTTGAATTTTTCAAAAAAGGTGTACCTTCATTTAGAATGTTCTTGCTATCTTAATACTGAATTTAACCGATGGTTAATAATAGTACATTTATTTCAACAGACATTGAATTGAAATAAGGGTGAAAACATAGATGTCGATGGACTTGTCCAGGTATTTATGGATAATGTCGAAGGATATTTAGGAAAAAAATAAATTTCTTGAGAAAAAATAAAAAACAATTCTTAAAACTTATCGAAAATATTAAAACGATCAATTTGAACTAAGTTAATATAAAAACGATCAATTTGAACTAAGTTAATATCATAAATAATACATTTTTTTGGTCTAATATGAGAGTTTTAACTCATCATATAAAAGAAAATCATCATAATTATATTACTTATGATTCTAAAGTAATTAATTTTTACATGCTCGTTTAAACAAGGTACATTAACATCATAGATTACATGAAAAATTATCACTAAACACGTAGAATATATAAGGAAAAAACCAAACATAATAAAGTTTATAAAAACATGTTCTCAAATAATAATCTATCATTAGTTAATTTTTTTAGCAAATAATATGATATGCAACTAATGAAATACAACTATTTATAAATAAATCTATTATTTTAATTAAAAAGACAGTAATTTTTAAATCATTTGATACGAAAATTTTATCAAATAAAACTTGAAGTAGCATTATAATGAAACAAAAAGAAAAAGTAAGTGTTTTTTACTCGAGTTATTTTTACTCTAAAATTGAGGCCAAAATAAACATATCTCTAAAGATTATATTGAAGTGGAAATGGCTTTGCGCTAATTTTTTTTTCCCTTAAAAATACCTATGCTTGTTTGCTTTAAGTGATTGCTTGCATGCATTCCTTTTTCTTTTTCTTTTTTTTAATTTAGATGCTTTTACTTCTTTATTTTCATAAATATTTTAAATACTTCTAAGTCTACACTCTATAAAGAAGGCAATATTTCACCAATTTTTCAACTGACAAAGTTGATCTGCTCACAAAATATTAAAAATTTGTAATAGTCAAAATTAAACCAAATTAAATAAGATGAGTATTTATTTAATTTAATAAAATTGTAATAATTAATATATTCAGAAGGAAAGGAAATTGTAGCTACGCAGATGACACAAGATCATGCTATCCCTATCTAAAAATAAATAAATAAATAAATAAAAGAAAGGAAAAAGAGACGTTACTCATACTATCTCCAGAAATTAGCTAAAACAATTAGTCAAAAAATGTGGTGAGACTTGAGAGCAAAGAAACATAAGACAAATAGCAATCCCACTATAAATAGGCCAGAAGTGATCACATTCAACAGCGCATCTAAAAAGACAATGGAGAGGCATGTGGTCATTATTGGAGGAATAAGTGGCCTCTTGGCCTAGGGTAATTGCATTATTGGAGCTAAAACAAGTAGTCAAAAAGTGTGGTGAGACTTGAGAGCAAAGAAACAAAAGACCGACAGTAATCCCACTATAAATAGGCCAGAAGTGATCACATTCAACAGCGCATCTAAAAAGACGATGGAGAGGCATGTGGCCATTATTGGAGCTGGAATAAGTGGCCTCTTGGCCTGCAAATACATCCTCTCAAAGGGCTTCCGTCCGATCGTTTTCGAGTCCAGGAGCAGCGTCGGAGGCCTCTGGACCAAAACCGTCGAGACGACGAAGCTCCAGACGCCGAAGCCGCTCTACCAGTTCACCGATTTCCCATGGCCGTCTTCAGTGAAGGAGGATTTTCCCGACCAAGAGCAAGTGTTTGATTATGTCAAGGCCTATGCTCAACATTTCGACTTGCTTAAGCATGTCAAGTTCAACACCAGAGTTTCTAGCATCGAGTATCAAGGGCCGTCCGAGGAGATCATGCGATCTTGGAGTCACTGGGGCGGCAATGGACAGCCTTTCAGTTCCAATGGGAAATGGAAAGTTGTTGCACACGACACACGACAAGGCCTTTCCAACGATCAGGTGATTAATTTATAAATTAAGGTTCCGATCTCCACTCAGATCACCACCTTCTTAATTTTTGATGTCGCAGATTGTGTCTAAATTTAGTTTGCCCATTAAATTTATTTTTAATATGTTTTTAATTATTTTTTTTAACTTTGATTTCCCATTAAATTTATTTTGCTGGTCATTAGAAACATCTAGAAGTGTACATGTCCATGTACCGATGTACGGGTATTGATTACTAGTCAAGGTGGCGAGAGCTGGGTATTTAGTTAATGAAGATCTGCACTTTTTTCTAAAAGTAGGATATTTCTTTAAAATATTAAGGATATGTTTCGTAAATAGATTTAAATTAGTGATTTAATTTTAGTTAGTATGATTTAAATTATGATTTGAGTTAGTAATTTAAATTGTTATTCGAATTGACGTTTGGATGCGTATTTAAGTTTTAATATGAGTATGTAATAAAATCAAAATTTATGTTTGGAGAGGTAGTGAAGATAGTTTTTGATTTATTAATAAATCTAATAAAATCTTAATGTTAATGTTAATGATCTTAAAAAATATGTAATATGAATTTTGATTTATTCCTCTCTTCATTAGAAACATACTGAAAAAAGAATCATCTCAATTGGATATCAAATAAAAAAGTTATAATTTTTTTTTCTCAAATATACGAGAGAGAATTTTAGTTTTTATTATAGAAAATATATCTGAGTATCAAAAATTTAAAGGGATAAGAACTCTAAAAACTTAAATTCTTAATACTTAAATGATTTAAATTTTATGAGAAATAAACACATATCTAAAAGATTTTTTATATTTAAATTTAAATTTAAGTTTATTAAATTTAAAAAATATATAAAACAAACATATATATATATATATATAGATAATTTTTTAAGTCAGAAGTATACAGATAATTTTTTAATACAAATCTGACACTGCCAAAATAATCCTTCCAGTTATATATATTTGTATATATATTTCAAGTCTTGAAGTGAAAGCCTCTATTTTTTTTCTTTTCTTATCTATAAATGGATAGGATACCGGATATCTTGAAGTGTCCTTTTTTGTCTGAAATAAGAAAGAAAATATCTTGAGCGAGTGGTGTAGAAAGTAGCCCCTTTTTTGTGTCACGGACAAATGCTCTGTGCCGTGAGGCCGGACAAGTTGTTTTTTATTTTCAATGATGAAAGTTACTGGCTTTTAGCGGCTTTGTCCCCTTTCATGTACTTATTTTTGTGAATTGTAAAATCCACGTTATTTTATGTTAATATATTTTGCCAAGTAGTAAGTAAATTGAGAATCTTTCTACCGCAAGATCTTTACTACTACACTTTTTTTTTTATTATTAGATGTTAAAATCACATTCAAAAATAAAAAAAAGCATATAGAGTAAATAATTTTTAATGCAAATGTCACAGCTGATAAATAAACCGCATCAACAACCATGTAAAAATTTGTGTAAATGAATAACTTAATTTCAATGGACTATTATATATAAAAATTTGTGTAAATTCTCCACAAATAATAAAATTTATAGGGTATTTAAAACTTCAATTGTAACTGACATTTTAAGTTTAAGAAACTTAATATGTGAGAGCTTTATACTGTAGTAATTTTTTACTTTTTACTCTAACTTTTGAGAGTTTTTTGCGGTTCACCTGTGTAACTGATGGGTTGTAACTAAACTTCCAAACACTCTATAAAATTAATTTAATTTCAATAGTGTAGTGTAAAAAGTTGTGTAAATGCTTTGCACAAATATAGAATTAAAGTAAACCACTAGTCTCTTTCAAATAAGCCAATAAGGAACAAAAAAAATTCCACACAAACATATAATTAAGGTTAACTCCTACTCTAGTAAACCAGGGATTTTTAAGAAGGAAATATAAAACTCTACACAAGCACCATGCCACAAATAACACATCAAAGAATCAAGTAAACAACTGGCCTACTTTTTAATAAACTAGTGGCTTAACAAAGGAAAAAAAAAGTCCCATGTAGGTGAGATGGACAGTGTGGCGGCGGCAGTGGCGGTGCGGAGCAGAAAGGGGAATCAAGCAACAATGTCACGAATAAAGTCATGGATTGCACTGAGCAGGAAAGGTAGAGAATTGATCCAGCCACAGCGTTAGGATGAGAGATCGTACGGTGGTAACTAATGAACGAACATTTTCTGATACAAATCTAACGTCTTTTAACGCAACAAAATCAACAGCAAGTCAGGTTGTCAAATAGCCAATAATCCACACCCTTTGATCAAGACGGGTTCTAATTAAGAAGGAAGAATAAAGTCCTAATAATTGAAAAGGTTATAATAATAATAAAAATGTTGTTATATGCAGGTTTATGTGGTGGACTTTGTGATCCTCTGCATTGGAAGGTTTAGTGACGTGCCAAACATCCCAGAATTCCCTCCAAATAAGGGCCCTGAAGTTTTTAGTGGCAATGTGATCCACTCCCAGGACTATTCTGCCATGGACTACAAAACTGCCGCTCAATTTGTCAAAGGCAGGCGGGTTACTGTTGTTGGTTTTCAAAAATCTGCTCTTGACATTGCAATGGAGTGTTCCAATGCAAATGGTAACAATTTTAAACTTTTCTTGTAATTCTTGTCATAATATATATATATGTATGTATGTGTGTATGTATGTATGTATGCATGCACTTTTCCAAAAGTTCCGTGACTTTGTTAGAATATATTGCAGGAGTTGAAAATCCATGCACTGTGTTATACAAAACCAAACACTGGAATGTCCCAGATTACCTTCCTTGGGGATTCCCTTTAGCTTATCTGTACCTGAATCGATTTTCTGAATTACTTGTTCATAAGCCTGGCGAAGGTTTTCTACTCAGCATCCTGGCAACCATACTTTCACCTGTGGTAAAACTTTTTTTTTGTTTAACCCTTTCTTCAAGAATGCACACATATGCATATAGGCAGTGAAATGTGCATCTAATTGATTTTATTTTTTAAAATTTAATAGAGATGGGCATTCTCAAAATTTGTGGAAAGTCACATAAAACACAAGCTGCGGTTGGCCAAGTTTGGAATGGTACCGGAGCATAGCTTTGTCCAACAAATCAATTCTTGTCTGATCTCAACCGTGCCTGAAAAGTTCTACGACAGAGTTGAGGAGGGAAGCATTGTTCTGAAGGAATCTCCGAGTTTCGGCTTTTGTAAAGAAGGTATTTTGATTGACGGAGAAGCCGCTCCAAGGAAAACAGATTTGGTCATATTGGCCACCGGTTTCAAGGGTGACAAAAAGCTCAAAGACATGTTTGTGTCCCAAACCTTTCAAGACTACATTGTTGGACCTCCCAATGCAACAGTTCCTCTCTACAGGTCAACTTTTTTTCCTAGCAGAAAACTAGATTACTTTTAGGAATAAAAGAAGCAAGGAAGAAAGTAAATCGGATTTGTGTAAACAAATTCTACTAACTATAATGTGAATATGCTTCGATATTTTGTTCAGGGAATGCATTCATCCACAAATTCCACAATTGGCAGTGATTGGATTCTCAGAAAGCGTGTCAAACTTGTACACCTCGGAGATGAGATGCCGGTGGCTAGCAGAGCTTCTGACAGGGAGTTTTAAGCTGCCGAGCATTGAAGAAATGGAGAAGGATGTGGCGAAATGGGACGAATACATGAAGCGATACTCTGGTCAGTACTACAGGAGATCATGCATAGGAGCCGTTCACATTTGGTACAATGACCAATTGTGCAAGGACATGGGATGGAACCCCAAAAGAAAGAAGGGATTCTTTGCTGAGTTATTTGAGCCTTACGGACCAACCGATTACGTTTCCCCTTGAGAAATGTTAACGGTGAGCTCTTGGTGGAGATTCCTTTGCTATCCGTTCATCTTTGTAACAGTTATTGCAGAGTGTTATTAAATACTGTAATAAAGCAGGCAGTGTTGGACATGTCAGATGCATGAAAGATGATTGGCATTTGTCTTTCATGCTCAACTTTTCTTTTTTAAAAACTTGAGAGTGAGGAGATTTAGACTCTTTACCTTATGAGAATATAATTTTATCGTTAAGCTATGCTTATAACTACCATGCTAAACTTTGCTTGAACAATAAAAACAAAAAGGATCTCCATATTAGCAAACAATGAGAATTTAATAAAGTATTTCAGAAAAGGCCAACGTGAGTGCCTCCACATGCGAGCTTTTCTCAAGCTTCATCGCTGAACAAGGTAACGTTTCTCCCAAGCATGTGTTGAAAGAATACGGTTGAAACGCATTACACATCAATGCTTACATATGATATAAATCAACATTTGCCCACTAAACGACACATTATAAAAAGAACAGGCGTTTCCCTCAATTAAAAAGAAAAAAAGAGAAAAGGCTGGTGTTTTCCATTTTGTTCTTGTACCAGATGATACCAATTGAAAGTAAAGAAAAAAAATTAAAAAAAAAAATGAGAAGGGAAAAAGGGAACTCCTGATGTTCTCCCGAGACCTCACTCAAGCTCGGGCGTAAAGTAATTCTTGCTTGAATATTTTCTCAATCACCTTCTGGAGTTTCCCATTATCAACCGGCCAGCTGAAAAAGAAGAGGGCATTTCTAAAATCAGATACCTAGTATAGGAAAGACTGGTAATTAAAAACAAAAATATATATATACAAATACGAACATGAGTTCAACAAGCACGAGGAACATCACTAAGACAAATAAAATGTGATCATAAAGAAAATAAGATAGAAGTGTTCAGCACATGAATAAGACGAAGAAAATGTAACTAAAAGAGCATTCAATTAAGATACTGAAAACAGTTTTCTAATGCTAATTACTTAGCCAGCTGCCACACCTCAGACTATAGAGTTAAGAACTATAAAAGATACCAACCTCAACTCTCTGGAAATCACTATGAAGGAACCACCAAGGTCCATTTCTTGGCAGCAATCTGAAAAGAACACAAAAAAAGATTATCATTATGATAACATTGGGGAAAAAAAAAAGGAGTAACAGAAAACATAACAACAGTCAGAGACTCAGAGTGATATTGTTGACGTGACAATTGAAAGCAAGCATGCTAAATATTGCACATCCGATTCTGTAAGATGTTAGCCCAATAATAAATTGGGTGGTAGAGCAAAACTGACTCTGAATTTAGAAATAACCAGCAAAACTCAAATGGAAATACAAGATTTTTAAAGAATGATATTTTCCTAGTGTTCGTTAGGAAAAAAAATTAGTGGTAGAGTAGGACTATAGATCTGTTTGAGACTCATTCTTCACCACATTCAGTGAAAATATTTCTCGCATTGTATATGTGTTGGAAGACCTAGGATATCGGTTTCCAGGTTTTTCTTTTTTTTTTCCTTTCTGTTATTAGTTCCTAGAATATCTCAGATGTTAGCTGCTATTTGATTTCTGAAATTAGGAGATTATTTAGTTAGGTTGTTTTTCTGTTAGTAGATTTTAGGCATTTCTGGAAGTAAAGACTGACTACAAAATGGTGTAATTTTTCTTCTCTAAAAGTAATGAAGTTCAGAATATTTCGGTAGAAAAACTACAATATGTTACCTGTAAACACCTGCCACCACACGCAAACCCATGAAGAGAGTCAAGCCCAACCAAACCCCAGGAAGACCAATGATCGAAGGAGTATATAGCAAAAATGCAGAGGATATTGCTCCCACCACAGCCTATCAAACAAACAAACAAGTGGTAACATGAATCATATCCACAACTTTCAGTAGTGAAAGGTGATTTTCAAGGGTTAAGCTTACCATCGCACGAGCAGCATATGCAAAATCCGAAACACCATAATGGAGACCATCAAAAACATAAGCTAGCGCATTAAGAGGTTGACTGGCACTCACAAACTGTAACAATTTAATCCAATGTGATTACGAAATTTACATGCTCGAACAAGTTTGGACAAAGCATATGGAAATCATATAAATTTAACAATGCTATCCGCATACCAATACTCCAGTTCTAACAATTCCTAGTACTTCAGGATCCTTGGTGAACAAGGTAGCTAACGAACCAAAAGATACACCCAGTATTGCAGTCAAGGAAACACCTGTAATCAATCCTACCTGGGAGACATTAAAAATAATAAAAAACAAAATGAGCAAAAACATTCCTAAATTTTGATCAATCTCAAGGTGTCAGAAAACTCGATTACAAGGCAACAGGGTGAGGGCTAGGGGAAAGACAGAAAGCTTACCTTCAATACATAGTGAGTGATTTCTTTTACATTCTTATAGTCACCTTTGGACAAATAACTAGCAGCGAGAGCCTACAAGTAAATAAAACTTGTAAGTAGACAATATATATCATAAGTGTCACGTGCCGACCCAGCATAAAGGGGAAAAAAATGCAGCAGTATCTGAACGCTAAAACATCTCAAATTTTGACAGGTGAAACCAAGCAAGCACAGTTTTCCTTTTCCATAATACTGTAAACTTTTGTTTAAGATGTCAGTTAATCTTCTCCCCTTATTTGTATTTTCAGCAACAAATTTCTTTCTTTTTTTCTGTGCTGAGAACAATCTTCACTTTTTGATTGTATTTTAATTCGACCAATGAAACATCACTTTACCAGAAATAATAATAATAAAAATAACAGTCCAAAACAAATGGAAAGGATCATAACATCAAACAAGCATATAAGAATGACATAATTCAAAGAAAGATATCATGCCTGGGCAGATGCACCCAGAGCATCAACCAGAAGGGACACAGCCAACCACACTTGTATGCATATCTGATGAGCAGCCATACCAACCGGGCCTTCACGAGCAGCCATTGATGTCCCCAGTGTCATGGTTGAAAGAACAGCAAGAGTTCTTCCAAGTAAAAAACCACCTATAGCATCACAAATTGATAAAATAATTTAGGAATAGTCTTGATACGAAAAGGTGGAAAGAAACTGTCAATTGCTGCCAACAGAAGTGAACCGAGGTTATGTAACTAGCATACATATGGACTGACTGGGGGCAAACTAAAGTCAATTATCTGGACAACAACATGTCATTAACCTTGTAAAAGACAGATCTTAGACCGCATAAGCGTTTCAAACTGATGGAACGAGTAACTATAATGATGAAAATGAAAAATTTACCAGATTTCATATATCCCCCAAATTGCAACGATCCCATCTTTGGGGGCAGTAGTATTGCTCTCTTGTTTAAATACCATAACATTAAAAAGGTGACGATGTATCTGAAACATTAAAAGTTGAGCATAATCATATAGCAATTAAATTCCAACAAAAAAAAAAAATCATGTAAGTATGTAAAAGGCCATCCAAAGAATACATACTGAGACACAACAGTGGAAAGGGCTGCACCAGTTGCACCCAGCCGAAAAGAATAAATTAGTATTGGAAACAAGATCACCGCCAACAGATTACCTATACCTGTATGCACAACGACGCATGAATTAGCGTCAGGGGTGACTCTAGTTGGACCAAGGACAGAAGAACATGATGGTGACTTTACAACCAACCACAAGGGATTTTCTAACCTGGAAAAAACAAAATCAAACACTCACCTAGACAAAAAACAGGAGTTTTGGT
The DNA here is from genome assembly GCA_946598075.1 of Artocarpus hirsutus. Classification (NCBI taxonomy): domain Eukaryota; kingdom Viridiplantae; phylum Streptophyta; class Magnoliopsida; order Rosales; family Moraceae; genus Artocarpus; species Artocarpus hirsutus. The sequence continues at coordinate 119,974 of CAMOHE010048908.1, read as the reverse complement.
ATCCTTAAACCCACGGAAAACTCCTTGAAGAGCCAGAGAGACAACAACTGCAGGAGCACCAAGTGCCCTTAGCGAAAGAAAATGTTGAGCTGGAATGCGCATGGGTGAATCCTGTTAAGAAAAATCATTATAAGAACTAAATCCTTCCAAACATTGAGGTTTGAATACTTGCACGAAAAAAAAATGGGAAAAAAAAAAAAGACCACAACACCTATGAAAAAGCAGGTGAGCACAATCCCTGAACTCCGAAGAATTAGAGTAACCAGTTAAGCTATGTACCAGTGCATCACATTAACAAAATTTATGAATAGTACCTAGAAGGATGCAAACACATCTGCCTACGTGCATTAAAACATGCACCTCCCTTGTGATATTTATACCTGGCATTAAAATTACGACTCTCTGAAGGTGGATCACAATTACATATGCACTCATGTATGCAATTGCACATTGACAGAATTGAGTACGTAGGGACTTACTGGTGATATACCCATGACATTTAGAAACAACCCAGACCCCAAAGACAGGGCTAATGCCTCAAAAACGCCAATCATAACTGCTAACAGTAAAGCTGTGGACACCGAAGGTAGTTGCATTCTCTCAGCTCCTCCGTCGGAAGGCCTACCATTGCTACTGCCTTCTAAAGAATGCTTTTCTGAGAAACAACCGAGTCAAATTAATACAAGAGTAGTCATGCACACTCTTAAATCCCAAATCTACATAGTTATTTGCAGCAAGACAATAAGAGTTCAATCCACCTGAAGCAGTAATTTCATTCTTTGAAATATCTTCAGCAACAAAAGAAGTAGCAACACTGAGAAGAGGAATATTAAATAGCTTTGAGATATAGTTAAAGATGTTCACAGAAACACCAGCTGAACCCAACTCAAGAGATCCTGCAGGAAAATTTTTAGAACACAAAAATTAGTCAAATCATAACCTACAGTACACAGAAACTAGATTCTTTTGGTCTACAAAACCCTTTCTCAATATTCTACTTGCAGGAAGCATCAATAGTTAACAAACATCTGCAATGCCCAACAACTAAATGCATAACTAAAACAACAGAAAGGTTCAACATATACCTAATCTACCAATATAAGCAGTCTCCATAAGCTGAGCCAAGGGATCAAGAGCTTGTCCCGCAATTGCAGGTATAGAGAGCATCAAAAGCTCACGCTTCACATCCGGAGAGTGCGACCGACGCCTAAGAATTTCTTTCAATTCGCTATAACAAAGACGTTCCCAAAAGGAAAACATAAATCAAACAGGAAAAAAAAATAACTAAAGAAACCATCAAAACAACTACAGATAACAAGGTTGTACTCTTACGGAGTGCCGTTCCCTGATCCATTGATATCATGCTCTTCTTGTAGAGCCAATCTATCCTCAACCCCAGAAGAAGTGACGCCACTATCTGGACTCCACTGATTCGCCACCACACTGGGGCGGCTCTTTCTTCGATGGGTCAGAAGTGGACTGAACAATTTCCTCTGTCTTTCGGACAAACTGAATTCCCTTAAAGCTAAGTTCTTTCTACCAGCAAAAGCAACGAGTTTATCAGCATTTCCTCTGTGCAGCGAAGAAATCGGCTTGAATTTCTCCGTCGTTTGGTTGCTTTTACTGATTCTACTTGTCGCTATTCCATATGAGATTGTACCGCCGCTGAACTGCGTCGCCGGCATTTTCTCTGCTCGTCGTTATAGATTCAAAATCAGGGGAAATTTCCTGGAACAAAAGAAACAAAAAAGGAAGGAACTTTGGAGTTCAAAAAACAATGCATTTCCACTAAAAAATTGATCTTTTGATTCAAATTAGAAACATCTTTCTGAATTCAAGCGAACGCAGCAATTTGCGTAATCGAAAATATAGCACAGAGAATTGAGTAATTTCACCTCCTAAAAACAAAAAACAGAGCATGGAAACCGCAAAACAAATCAGAAACTTCAAAATTCGATAAAGCGAGTAAGAAAAAACAAAGGAAATGCGAAGATCACAGGCTTGAATTTCGACAGCGAAGACGAATTGAGGACGAAAACTGATGAATAAACAGGTCGGAAAAAACAGTTTTCTTCTTTTTCAAATTCCGGGAAAAACAATGAGAAAGTCGGAAAGCGGGAAGAAAGCGTGAACGAGAAGAAGAAGAAGAGGAAGAAGATAAGACGGCAAACCTTGGACGAAGGTTCCAGAACCTTCGAAGGAGAAGAAGTGGGAGGAAAACGACGTCGCAGAGAAACCCTGCCGCTTAGTCACAGAGACAGAGGGAAGTCTCTGCGGAGAAGTACTGCTCAGCTCGCGGTGTTGGTAGGCCGATTGGTTTCTGATGAAACCGTCGACAAAAATAAAATTAAATATATAAGCGAGCTTCTAAAACCACGCCACGTCATAGTGATTTGTTAAGCCAGTCTGGCATTGTTTTGTTGTATTGTTACGTGTTAATTTTGTTACGAACTAAAAGGAAATAGGTGTTTCATAAATTATTTTCAAAGCTACTCTGGACATTAAAAGTAGGACTACGAGTGCAAATTATGTATAAAATTATTGTTAATATATATACCATAAAAATAGACATATCTTATTAAGATTAAGATTGTTTATAGTTTTTAAGTTTAATTTTAAGATTATCATACATAATATTTTATACATTATAATGCTAGAAAAAATTATTTTTATTATTTTATATTTTTTTAAAAAAATTACTTTTATTAAACAAAATAAATTATATATTCACGTAAAAAAGATACAAGGTATCCAAAAGCTATCATATAAATGAACTGTAAACTTATTGGATTGATGTTATTTCAATTTATTATGAAAAAAATAAATAGATTATATATTACGTATTATTATTAAAGTTACTGTAGTAAATTTAAAATTACACTAGAAACTAACGTAAAAAAGAAACCCTTGATTCATTTCTCAATTTTTTCTGTTCTATAACAGTTTTTAGAAATAACTTTAAAAAAACAAATTTCATCAAACATCTTAAACCGTTATAAATAGTTATAAAAGCAAAAAACAACCTCTAAAAATAATGCCAAACGGATTATAGTTGGAAAAATATAGGTAGAGAATGATGGAGCAAGAACTAGAATCTCATTCTTACTTAAGAATGAAAGGAAAGACAAATAAGAATTTGAGAATTTCTGTGGTGGTTCTGTCTCGGAGAAATTGATTTATGAATTAGTTAGGAAAAGTTTGATTATGTACGTAGAATATGTTTTGGCCGGCCAGTGACGGATCAAGCACATGTGAAACGTGCTTTTGTTTTATTTTATGATGAGGAAGTGGAACTTGAACAAAAGTACACAACCACGTGTTCAATGAGTTGTTCTTGTTCAGCCCAAAGCAAAAAAAAAAAACTACCAACTCTAGTTTTTTTATGAATTAATAATTAGAACAAAAGTCCTCACCCTCAAAAAACAAAAAAAAAAAAAAAAAGAAGAGAGAGAGGGAAACAAGGAATTAAGGAGTTTAGTTAAAACTAAAATTTTCAAATTAAAAACTATAACATGTGAAAACTTTACACTATAATATATGAAAATTTTACACCGTATCTATTTATTACCATAACATGTGAAAGTTCTACACTATTTTAATTAAAAGTTTTGGTTAAAACTAATTTCGTTAAACACTTTTTTATTTCTAACTCTTGTAACATTTTCTGTTACTATATAACGATGACAATATTGACATGCCGTAACTTTTTTTTTAGCCAATAAGAATATGGATCAATAGTATTATCACGCTCCATATTTTGATCAGTAATATCTAGAGAGTAAGTCAAATCAACTTGTAAGCATAATTTCAACCACATGATGGTCACTAGAAATAAGGAAACTTCTCTCATTCCCATCGATAATGCATATTTTGAAACCGTTAGATTTAAATAAAATCATTTTTAAGCTAAAAGACAAATACTCACTAATAGTATCTTTTTCAATTCCCATCATTAAATTTGCCTAGAAATAGAAGTTTGATTAGGTTAGAGAACTTTGGTATGTCACCACTAATGGTTGCGCATGTGCTCCAAGCTCTATGTGTTCTTTGAACACGTTAAAATAATAACAATAATAACAAGGTAGTTATAGATGGATCTCAAAGACTTGTTCAAATAATAATAATAATTGATAACTCTATAAAAATAAAGTTATGTACTTTAATGCATGTATTTTTGCTATATTTTTGATATTTTTGTTTTGTTTTATTTAATTTTACTTATTTTTATATGTATTTTATTTTATTTCTATTGAGTTGATTTATTTGTTTCTATTTTAATTTAATTGATTATTATTATTATTATTATGGTAAATTGTCACGTTAGTCCTTAAACTTTCACAAAAGTGTGATTCTAGTCCCCAACTTTTTATTTTGATTTATCAGTCTACAATATTTTATTTTAGTTGTTGAGAAATCAATTTAACAGTTGAATCGTTAATTTTAAGGACAGTTTGTCACATTTTTTTATAACTTCAGATACTAGTTCGTCATCTTTTGATAGCTTTGGGGATTAATTTGTCACTCTTTTTTTTGTTCAAAACTAACTGTTTGATCATTAAATTAATCTCTCAGCAACTAAAATCAAAAGTTGGAGACTGATAAATTAAAATTAAAAAATTAGGGAGCAAATATTTACTTTCGTGAAAGATTAAAAACTATTAGAGTAATTTATCTTTACTATTATTATTTTCCTTTCATTTATTTTACCTCATTTGTGTAACTAAATCAGGTGACCAGGGTTTAATTGAAATTTTTGAGCTCAAATGGGTTCCAAAATTCAAAGAAAAGGATCGGAAAATTCAAATTGGATCACGTCCAAACAACATCCCACAAGCGCAAGTAAGAGAATGGCTAACTAAACGTCGCAGACCGTCCGATCAGAGCTTGAAGGTTCCAGATGGGTGTGTCTTCTACACTCCCGACAGCCCAGGCTGGATGGGCCAACGCAGCAAAATTTGTACAAACGCCAAGCACCACATGTCCCCGTGTTAGCTTCCACTTTATAGCAGTTGTAGATCCTGTGCCTCGTGCCTTACCGTAGCTCTAATGCGTCAATCGTTTCAGCGAATATCTCGTTGCCACGTCGCGCACAAAGCCCAGTGCCAACCATATATCGCCACGTGTCTTACTGCGTCAGAATCCCCATCGGTTGCTTTGCTTGTCGGCCGACGCAACAATCTAAAATAAATTCCCAGCCGTTAATTGAAAGGAGCTTGCATCAGCACAGAGCCAAAGACAGGGAGGAAACAAGTGAAAAAAAAAAAAAAGCAGCAAAGGAAAATAAGGCTTTTTCAAGCCA
>CAMOHE010048908.1:98447-111487 GCA_946598075.1 Artocarpus hirsutus | reverse complement strand
AAAAAAAAAAAAAAGCAGCAAAGGAAAATAAGGCTTTTTCAAGCCATTTTTGGAAGAGACAAAATGGGAAAAAAACTTTTATTTTGAGAGTTTTATTTTTAGATTTTGGATTAATTTTAAGTTTTGTGTTCAATAATTTCAAAGAAGAAATACCAAGAAGCAAGAAGAAGGTGAAAAGGAGTGGAGATTTGAAGAATCTCTACATTAATTTTTCCTTAAATTTTATTCTTTTTTGATTATTTTTAGAGTAAATTGTTTTTGTTAGTCTTTAAACTATTTAAAAGATGATTTATTGATTTTTTAGCTCAATTGATGCTAAACTCTCAAAATTGATTTATTAAAAAAACAAACTTAACTGACGGCCTTAATTTTTTCCTTTTTCTTTTTCTTGAGCAGGTGACATGCACATAGGGTAAATATCAAGAGTATTTGAATAAAATAACAAATTTTTGTTATATTTTTAATCAAAATTTAAACTTAATAAACAAAATTGTAAAACAAAAACACAACCACAAACCCGAATAAAAAAAGAAAAAGGAAAGACAACTCCACAAACCCATTCCCCATTCCCATTCAATAAGTCTGCAACCGATGCCCCCTCCGGCGGCCCCTTCTTCCGGCGACCCCCACCCCTACGATCAACCTCCTCCCATCACCATCACCACCTCTCTTCTTCTTCTTCTCTTAGACCTCGCCGCCGCCACGCGGCCTAACCTGCCGGTGGCTCCGCGTCAGTTCTCCTCCTCTGTGCGACCATACTCAGTGCCTTGTTGCCTAGGTCAGTTTCTTCCCTCTCTCTCTCTGAAACCTATCACCGTCTCCATCTCTTATTCTTTTTCTTCTTCTTCCTCTGCCCAGGTCAGTTTCTTATTCTTTTGGGCTTATGATCATATTGGGTTTTCTTGCAGTAACCAATTGAGCTTTAGTGTCCTACCCATTAGAACCCAATCTCCTTCAATTTATGCCATTAGATCCGAAATTCCATGAACGAAATTGCACTTTGAGCACCTCCTCTGCTTCTTTTTTTTTTCAATTTATTTATTTTCAGCTAATTTGAGATTTGGTTTCTTGATGTTTTGATTTGAGTTTTAATTTGGGTTTCAATTTGGAGAATCAAATTAATGGTGGTGATGATATTTCTAGGCAGGGGAGATTGAAGAAAAAAAACCAAGGTTGGTTTTCTGCTTTTTGTTCTTCGTGAGTTCTCCATTTTAATTGTTTGCTTTCAAACGGTGTTTTTAGATTACGTGGCCAAATTTTGAACTCGGTTGTGAACTTGTGATTGAGAAGTTTGAGTTATTTACTTGGGAGTTTTAGGTGCGTTTGGTAAATGGATTTAAATTAGTAGTTTGATTCGAGTTAATGTGATTTGAATTAGGATTTGAGTTAATGATTTGAATTGTTATTCGATTGACGTTTGGATGTGTATTTAAGTTTTAATCTAAGTATGAAATAAAATTAAAATTTATGTTTGGAGAGGTTGTGAAAATAGTTTTTGATTTATTAACAAATATAATAAAATTTTAATGTTAATAATCCTAAAAGATATTCAATATGGATCTTAATTTACTCATCTCTTTACTAGAAATACAATGAAAAAGAATCATCTCAATTGGACAACAAATGAAGAAGTTACGATTTTTTTTTCAAATATAAGATAGAGAATTTTAGTTTTTACTGTAGCAGAGATATCCGAGTACTAAAAATTTAAGGGGAGTCAGAACTCTAAAAACTTGGATTCTTGACACTCAAAATATTCAAATTTTAAAAGAAACAAGTATTTAAAAAATTCTTAATACTCAAATTCAAATTTGAGTCCAAAAAAATCTAAACTGTTATCGAAACAAACGGGCCTTAAAATGCCTAATTTGGGTTTCAATTGAGTTCTGAAATGTTTAATTCTGAAATTGATTTCATGTTTATCCGTAAATCCCCTCAGCGTCGGCCACTCCAATCATGGATTTGGGTGTTAGTTTAAGGGAATGGTCGCGATGGATGGGTTGGTGAGCTCCGCTTGTCTAGGTTCGACGAGGGGGAGGTGGGAGATTTGGGTTTGGTTGGTCGGAGTTGGGGAAGATGAAGTTTTCATCTTCTTAATTTATTATTTTTTTTTTGTTTTGATTTATCTTTTTGTAACAAGGTTTGATATTGATCTTTTTGTTTTGTTTTGGTTTTGATTTTGTTTTTCATAACTGGTGTTGATGGGGGTTTGAGTCTCATTGGTTGAATTTGAGGAAGATGGCCGAAGTTGGAGAATATGAAAGTTTTTAGATTTGTTTTTGTTTTTGTTTTTGTTTTTTTTTTTTTTTTTTAATTTTTGTTAAATGATAGTTGATTTAATTAGGGGTGTTTTGGTTCTTCTGAGGTAAATGTTGGTCATGTGATAATCACGTGACTGAAAAAAACAAAGAGATTAACCTCTGTTAGTCAATTTAGTCCTTTTGCATAAATTTTAAGAGTTCAAGATCAGTTGAGCTAAAAAAAAGAATAGAGATAAACGAGTCACATTTTAAATAGTTCAAAGATTTGTCGAACAATTTATTCTTATTTTTATTGTTTGTTGATGTTGAAATATTTTCACTGATGAGTTAACTTTCTTTTTATTCTAGAATTGTAAATATCATTTAAATTTTTAATTTATTTTCTTCAAATTAATGCGGTTTATCTTACTAAATTGATTATTCCATTTTGAACCTAATGCCTTTAGATGCTTGATCATCGTTTAGTTGTTGAATAGATAACCTTGATGCATTCGGAAAAGAAAATTTTGTGTTTTGCCATGAATGGAATGACATGTGCTATGTAAGATAGAAGTATACCATATAGCATGTGTAGCCATTATGAGGGCCTAGATCTTAATGAACTTTTGGTAGTTTTATCGTAGATAATTTATTTTTGGAATTTCTATTCGTTATTAGGGAGGCTTAAAGAGGTTGCTTGGCTATCAGTTTACTTTATTATGACTGCGAAGGAGAGAAAAAAAGGTTAAAGTGAATCGTTTAGGTGCAATTATAATTTTAGTTATTTTAGTTTCATATTTTTTTAGCTTATCTTGTTTATTTTAATTTTATTTACTTCTCTTTTTTTGCGATCAATTGATTGGTCAATTAAATAATTTTAAAGCTAATCTATTTTTAAAAATTAATTAAAATTAAATACAATATCTGTAAAAAGAATATCTTTTAATACACTTTTTTATTACTTATACGATCTGGTGGACTTGAGAATTCCTATGAACAACGACAACATTTGACGGATCTGAATCACATAGCCACGTGAATTTTCTTGTCCCAGGGTGGTTGGCAAATAAAAGACATCAGTCCTCGGTTACCAAAAAAAAACAAAAATAATGATAATCGTCACAATCGTATATTGTCCCTTTGCCATGCAGGCCATGTGCCTTAATTGTGGCATTGCAGCATCATCTGAGTTGAAACGTGGAAGGGCCTGCCAGGTTGGCAGCTAAAACAAGTGGCGCATTTGTCAGCACCGCATAGCATTATGATCCAAAATGGAAGGAATAGGATAGTCGATGCCAAAACTATGTTCCTTTCTTTCTATCACAAGAAGAAAATCATTATTTTGTACCACAATGAAAAGTTTACATGCACAAGATATACTTTGTAAATTAATCAATTGTCTGCTAAGATTACCCCACACTAATCATCTGAAAGCAGATGATCTTGAGCGCAGAAAATTATCATCATCACGTTGAAAAGAGACCAAGCATGACCAAGTGAATAGAGAGGGGAAGGAAGTTCCAACCCCAAGCTTGCAAACCCAATATCTTTGAAGCAGCACTAGTATTATTGGAAGCTGTTTGCCAACAATGAGAAGAAATCAGTTAGGTCCGGTTGAAAAAAACATACAGAGATGAAGATATCATAATACAAAAAATTCAGCAAAGACATTGATGCAGCTGCCCTTTTATGCCTTTTGTTTGATTATTACTATGTTATTGTCGTTTAAGCTTGTTGCTAGTTGTTTGTTTTATGCTCGTCGCTAGTCGTTTGCTGCTTTTGTGTTTGTTAGTGTTGTGTGCGTCGTTTAGTGTTTTTTTTTTTTTTTTTTTTTTTTAGGCCAGGACAGCAGTGGATTTTGGGATCTTCCCACCCAGAGTTATTTTTTTCAAACTGATAAAATTTTAACACATCTGTTATTTCGATATTCATGATAAAATTTCATAAAATTAATAGAATTTGGACTTATAATCATAAATGGTCAACTTCTTCAGATTTATCTTACCTTTATGTTTTCTTTTAAAAACCACTAATCTTGTGGATCAGACCGTTCCCTTAAGTGCATCGACAGCCGAACTATGATGAAATTGATCTTTCTAAGCATTTGTGCTTTTATCTTAGAAAGCCAAGATATTAAGTGGGATAGCCCAATGTATTCATAAGTTTATGTTTACAGCTTAATACTTAGTTTATAACATGCTAAGATCAAATCATGTAGATTGAAAATGCTAGAGAGAGTACTAATAGACATAGTGCAAAAATCACCTGGACAAGTTGATTGCTGATCTAGGGCGGAGAAGATGGTCTCGTTATTGTAACCAGCATAGGCACAAGCTGTGCCAGTACCACAGGTAGTATTCACAATGGAAAAACTGCTTGAATCTGAGCATCGCGTGGAAGGGCATGTTGACCCGTTCGTGGAGTTGAGTTGCGATGACTCACATTGCAATCTGGAAGAGGCAAAAATGAGGTGGTAACAATTGGCAAAATGGACCGTTAACAAAGTGATTTATGAAATTGACTTACGTCCAGTTGTTTGCAGAATCACATTGGCACTTCACGCATTGGTAAGCAGTTAAGACGTAGGTCCCATTGGGAACAAGCAAAGGGCTATCCAACGAGTCATTCCTTATTGAAGATGAGCAAGCTGCCAAATTATAAACACAAGTCAAAGCCCAACATCAGGTTTAGATTTGATTACAAGTAATAAAAGGCGACATGATAGAAATATTATTTATTGGAAGAGAGGCGAAGAAGGCATTGTTAAGTATTTAGGACTCCTAACAATGGCAAAACTAATAGCTTAGCTTTCAGCTCAAAACGAAAAGTTTAACAAGGGGATTTTTAATAAGGGAATTGAAAAAGTAATCGATCGGTTGGTATGTTAACCTTCAAAGTTTGCAGAGAAAATTGATTTTGACTTTAAAAATAAAGCCCTATCAGTGGGGTCCACACCACATAAGGACCCCGTTAGAAATGAATATGACTTAAACAAACAAACTATGGCTATCTATTAAAGTAATTTTTCCTACAAATGGTAGATGTGACTAAGGTAAGCTACTCAGTCGAGGTGGTCCAGATAAATTGAAGAAAAGGCAACACATTATGGTCCATAAATTTAATGACATAACTAGATGGTTAGGAAAACCATTATACTAGTCTTCATATGCATGCCCCAATAGTCGAGGCACGTTTCCTAAACCATTAGCAAAACTCAAATTTTTTTTTCATAAATAGTAAAAACATTGTTGGGTTAATTATCTATAACGGACTCTATATATGCCAGACTAAGAGAACGTTGACCACGTCGTTCAAAAAATGTTGTTTCAACTACTACAATGTAAAGCTATTATATGCTACAGTATAAAGTAAAAATAAATTCCGATATAAAGCTCATGTATGCAACAGTAAACTCGTTTTGCCAAATGCACTCTAAACTAGTTTTTCACTGTCATTTAATCAGGAAGTAGATAAGAACGCTCTTCTGAAAAAGGGGCTCTGGTGATAACATTCGCAAGTTACGGTGTGGAATGAACCGGACCTAATTATAGCAGAGAAATACTAAAAGCTGCAAAACACTTTTTGTGAGCGGCCACCACCGACTAAAGGATAGCAATAACGCGTTGGTGTGGAAGTGGAATAAATAAGCATATAGTGAAATCAAACAAGAATCAAAGCGCCCGTAGGACCGGTCATTAAGAAAGTTTTAAAGTAGGGCGTTATAGGAAAAATAATAAAGGTGGGAAATGAAAAGGGATTCAGAATTTGCCTCTTCAAATAGGCATGAAACCCTCCCAAGTCTATAATAATAGATGAACATCCATATACCACTACAATACATTTCAAATTGGATGCATCTACTATCTCATTTTTCAGCTAAAAACATATTAATCTATCATAAATTAACTTTAAAGAATATGATTTTTTGTCAAATTTTATTATTAACATATGTCCCACACGATCCCTCAGTTCATTAAGGCACAAATATTATTATATTAATCTGATAGCGCTAAGACTGAGGACTCTAAATAAATTATTCATCACTTCTTTTAATGATCCATTGTTTTCACTTTATTTATTGACCAAAATGAAATTGGTTGAAAAAACAAGACAAATTAAGGAAAAAAAAAAAGAAGAAATTGAGAAAGATTGCAAGAAAAAAAGAAGAGAACCTCTAAGAGGAACCTCAAGTACTTGACCGGCTTGAAGAGCGCTGGCGTTAGCCATGCCGTTGAGCTCCAACAAGGTCCCCTCCGTCGTACCGAACCTCTGGGCAATGCCCTCCACGGTGCTCCCAGACTCCACCAAGTGTCCGTAATGCACCACCTTCTTCCCGTTCACCTCGTTGCAGCTGCACGGCAGCGGAATCCGAAGCGTCCGGTTCACCCGTATCAAATTTGGGTTCGGTATGTTGTTGGCGGCGGCGATTTCCTCGAACGTCACAAGCCCCGAGAAGGTCTGCCTGGCGATGTTGTCGAGGCCGTCGCCTTCCTTGACGGTGTAGAGGGGGACCTTGTTGGAGACGCCGCGGACGCCGGCTCCGGAGCAGTTGCAGGGGAAGGGGACCCGGATGGTCTGCTTCGCGGCTACGGTTGTGTTGGGTGGGGTCGAGGTCGGGCGGTTGTTGGCTCCTAGGAGGGAGTAGAGCTCCTCCACGCCGAAGAGGGTCTTGACGCCCGCGAGGGTGGTGTCGTTGACTGGTGAATAGTCGACCAGCGCGTTACACGTGGCGCGTGCTATGCAGTTGAAGGAACCCTCCGCTGCTGCGGCGGCGGCGGTGGAGATCAGGCAGAGGGTGAGGAGAACAACCGCCTCTGCCCAAGTAGAAGAAGAAGCCATTTTTTTTCTTTTTAGTGGTGGAAAGAGAGGAGACTAGAGAGAGTTGTTATTGTTAAGGATGTTGGGTTTTGGAGTTTATGAATGTATTTAGTTTTGACTTTTCAAAAGTGTGAAAACAAGAAGCTGAACTAGATTGATGATGAAGAAGAAGAAGAAGAAGGGTGGGAAACTGAGGGGAAAATGTTATGTAAACGAGATGGGTTTGGAAGAATCAAGAAAGGAAGGTGGAGAGATCAAATCATTAAGGGAGAGTCGGAGGATAGACTTTTGAACGCTAGTCAGCACGAATTATATAAATGGGGAACTTTGGACTCTGGAGCTTGGTGAAACAGTTATATTTTATTTACTTTAATTTAATAATTTTTATTTTGGCTAATAACAACAGTGCTCGTTACTCTTTAGTTTCACTGGCGTCTTCTACGTTATTCTCACTTTGTTCATGGTACTTGCGTAAATCCAGAGTTCTCACGTGTTGTTTGCATCGGTATTCCGTACTACTCGTCCTCTCTCTTTTTTTTTTTTTGTCTTCGTCCGTTTTCCAATTTCAATAGTTACAGCATGACAACGACAATGTGCTTCGGGGGCCGTTCCTGTGTTTGTGTGTGCCTTTTGACGCAACGTTCTAAGCAAGAAACAGTGGAAATAAAATTTGAACAAAGAAGATGAGAATATTGACAAATCTCACTCCGAAATGATATTGAACTTTACTGGTTCATTACAAAGAGAATACCAGCTAATGAAGCAGCAAAGACATCTTCTGCCCCATTCCCAAGCAACCCTTACTAACAACTAGTCTCTCTGAAAGACCTAACGATGTCGTTAAAGCAACGGAGACAAAATACTATACAACGGAAACAGCGGTGCTAAAACAAACGACAACAAAAGCAATAGCAATAAAGTAATTAAGTTCCAAAACGGCTAGTCGCATCCCTGCATCACCTTTTGTATCAAATCGTAGGGTTAAGTTTGGCCCATTTTAGTTGCCGGCTCTTCAAGGCGATTAGACTCGTGTTTTCACTCAGACTCAGTCGGTAGTCATCCACATGTTTTCATTCGAACAATCATATTTAATTATATAGAGTTATAAACCCGTTACTAAATTATATTTAATTATATAGAGTTATAAACCCGTTACTAAAAAATAGTAAGATCTAATTTAAAAAGTACTATACCGCAACCTATAATTTTATGAGTATGGCCATAACTCATCAGAGATGAAATGGATTTTTCTTTTCGGTCTTTAGTCTTTACTTTAAATTAGCCAAAAACTAGGAAAGGAAAAAAATGAAAGAAGAACAAGAAAAACTATCAACGACCCACGGAAATTGCACGGGGATAGTCGTTTCTCAGTGTGAATTAATTGTGTGTAAGGAATGACATTGTTGAGAAGTCAACAACCGAATCCTTTTCATCAGAAATGCACCACCATTGACTAGCATTCTGCCTGGAACATAAAATGACCCGCCAAACAAGGAAGAAAGACTTTGACTTGACTAGATATCTTAAATACATTTCATTAAATCCAACCACTGAGTGCAATACATTCATGCGAACAACTTGATTATCTTTCAATTGCTTCTTCTGTTGTGTCGCTCTCAGAGATCACAAGTGCTGATTAAGAAATGATGGGCATATTGTCACAAAACACAGGTCCAAATCATTTTTCAACTTAAAAACTAATGCCATCATCCAATTCAAGTAAAAATGAAAAATGCTATACTTGCACTCCATTAAAATTGCGTGTTCTCACAAGAAACCCTTATGTGGGTCCTCTTGATTCGTTTGTCTGGATTAACATTGGCTTGGGTTTCACTTAAAGGTGCAATTAGTTAGCAGACACAGTACCCACTGAAAGAAAAATCCTTTTCATTATCAAAACAGTAAACCCTAAGCTAATATGTAATACGTTAGTACTAGGGTTATAACCCACGGGGGGTTAAATAGGATTGCCCAAAAATGAAATCATGCATCTACTAGATCATTGCAAGGCAAAAGTTATTCACTTTTAAAAGGAAAACCAAAAAACCAAAAAGGCATGTTATTATTAGCTTTATCGTACTCAATACTAAACCGACCATCTCAAGTATGCTTCCCTTCAGACCATGTCCAGACCCCCAAAGAGTAAACTGAAAGAAAAATAAATAAATAAATGGAATGAAGCTAAAATAGAGGGAAGGCCAAGTTTAATTCCGTAGATACACAATCAAGCAACACACTAACACAACACACCAACATAATAGTCACATCACTTTTCATCCAGCCGCCGTAGCACTGACTCCGCAAAGCTTTGTTGCCTGCAGACAAAATGAGGAATAAGAGGCATCAGTGCACACTGACTACGCAGAATGTAACGAACTATTGATTTTGACACCTTATTATCTGAATGAAAAGTATATATGATTTACTTCCGCTCTCTGTGCTTTGGACTAGGGCGAGAGTGCTTCAAATATCCATCCCAAGGAACCTTCTTTAGACCTGCCCGAGCAGAAATAATGTCCCTTACCCTGCATAATCATGGAATAAAAAAAAAATCTTTTAACTTTGAATATTGTTAAAGAGCTGATGGGTGCCCTTCCTTTGATGTTCTAAGCACAAGTTTCTTGTAAATTTCAGCACAAGTTTCTTGTATATTTCAGAAATGTTATTCACCTCTCTGCAAAGTTGATGGGGGTCTCCCCTGGCTTCAGATTTTGAGGCTGCAAATACCACACATCACAAACTACAGCCCAAGACGTCATAAGCTGCAGTAGATGCTTTGTGAAGGACTGCCTGCAACGAAGGAATGTTATGTAAAAGCCTTTTTCATACGTAGGTGTGTATTTCTGTATTTAGTAACATCCTCACAAAGCAGTAATTGCATTACCCTTAAATAGATTGTTTGATACCCTAGAAAAATAGATTGTTTGAAAAAGGTATCATCTTTTTCAGAAAATGCACAACTTTTAGTAGACACATCAAAGATCAATAGGCCATAATAAGCTCCTTACTTTCTGCTATTCCAAAAAGCATCAACGAAGATTTTGTTGTACTTGATCGCAATTGGGCAAACTGAACATCCAAGCTCAAATGCACCCTAAAAAGCATGAAAAAATTAAATTGTCAGAGAGCTTGACACTACCAGGTACCCATTAACATTGAGTTCGGCATCTTCACCCCCAAAGTCAAAATTTTTCTTTTCAAAACCAATAAAAATTTTGACAGTCAGAACAAGATATAATTACCTTCTTAAACATAACAGAATAATGGTTATTTACACAAGTTCCTTCTGGAAATATAAGAAGAGGATTATCGGCTCCCTGCACGTGGTCCCTTAATCTGAAAAAAGTACAAGTTTATTTTACTATAACATGAATAGTGTTGCAATGAAAGCATATACTATACACTTTATACTATACTTGCTTCAACATGGACATGTAGGGATAAAAGTAATATAAGCAATTTAAACTTACTTCCTCGCCACAATTTCTCGATCCTTAGACTCTGTGCGATTGAACCAAATACAGCCCATGCTCTCCAAAATAGTGCTTTGCAATAGTCCTTTACAAGAAGAGTACAAAGAGAGAGAAAAAAAAATGAATCAGGTTAATATTTGACAAAAGGAAAATGTGAAGCTTCTTTATTCAAAGCTGTCAACATTGAGAAGAACAATAAAGAAATTACGATATATTTTAACGTGTACGTCAAATAAACAAAAACACTCAAAACACAGTCAAGAAGACTCTTTTTTCCATTTCCACAACTGACATGCATGCGAGCATAGTGATTTAAACCCAGTCAAAACATTTCCACCAACCGAAAAAAAAAAAAAGCTTTCTTGTAATTATATAGAAACAGTCATCAATTTGATTTGTTTAATACTTACGCCATCCCAATTTAGCCATAAAAATCAACACAAGTTTGTACAACACGGAAGCCACTTATTAGTTACGAAAAACTACCAGAACCCTAAATTCAAGAACTTATGTTTAATCAACATTAGTATATTTGTATTTGGTAATAACACTTACCGACCCATCCAGCATGCTTTTGCATGATGACTGAAAATGGAGTCATCTGTTCTAAGATGATGAAATCAATCATAGATGTATGATTGGCCACAAAAACCTGCTCAAATGGATGAAAGAGAAGTTCAAGATGAAGCATTCCATACAAAGCATCACTGAATATACAAATACATAGCCATCAACTTGTCCCTCAAAAATGTTTTAGCCCGAAGTACCTGATTAGGCCGCATGCTAGGCCGTGGCCCATGATATTTGACCACCCCAGTCCAAGACGCAACAAAGAAGCTGCAAATTAACTCCACCAAATACCTCTGTCGAGAAATAGCCGCAATGAGAAAAGCTAAATCTTATTGGCACAAATCAAAAAGAAAAAATTTCATAAAATCCAAATTCACACCTCCAACTTTCTCCTTAACTTCTCATGCCCTTTCAGTAGAAAGTGCACGGGAATGTATAAAGACAGGAAAATAATCCATCCTAGTGTCAAGACTATTACCCTGCATAGTCAGTTCACAAAACATGAAATAGTTGACAAAAGCAACACAAAATCCATTTATAGATATGCAGAATATGACATTTGTTTCCAAAAAGATTCCACAAAAATCAAAGTCCATAAGCATGGAGAACGACGACAACAACACAACGACTCTGCAAGTCTAATCAGAAGCTCAAGATGGTAAAAATTTATGCAGAAACAACGCATATAAATTATTGTATGATACTAGGAAAGTATAAAAAATCTTTGAATTTCTGACCTCAAAGGAAAAAGAACGAGATAACGAAACACGACTCCGAAACACCACAGAGGAAACAAATACATATTCCAGTTCCAAGGCTCCAGCGAATTCGACTTGAAGCATCGCGTGAACGAATCCTGTTCATCCAAAATTCGCCATGCATATATTTCAATTACTCCACAGCCGATGAAGAAATTTCCCCTCTCTTTGCTATGCCTTAAATTCATGGCCATTAATCAACCAAAATTGAATTAGAAGCGAGAGACGACTCACATCAACAATGGCGCCAGCGGCCTCGGTCAAGGTCGGCGAAATATCGAGCAAATCGCGACTGCGAAAAAGGAAAATCCAATCGGAGTAAGAAATGAAAATATTTTCTCGGGAAACAAACGAAAAAGAACATGCAAGAAAAAACAATCCGAGGGGAGAAGATTACAGGCGAAGCTTGCCGTCAGGTTCTTGTTGGATTGAAGATCCAGAAGGAAGATAATCCTCGATGTTTGGTCCATCCAGGTCCAATTCAGAGCTCGACGGTTTAAGCGCCCCTGTAGAACTCATCTTCAAAGCTTCTTCGTCGTCTTCTTCCTCTGCGAATTGGATTCGCTTACGCCGAGGTTTCGATGGTTTTTTTGGAGGCTTTCTGTCGCTGTCACCGCCGCCGCCGCCTTCGCGCCGCACCTTCTTCCTGTTTTCAGTCTCTTCGGCACACAACCCAAAACAGCGACTTGGCCATCCTCCCATCTGTTTTCTAGTTTCTCTCCAAGGCATTTAAAGATTTTTCTCTTCTTTTTTTTTTTTCTTTTCTTTTTTTTTTAAAAAATCTGAATATTTCTTTTCTTTTCTTTTTTTTGGGAAGGGAAAACTATTGCTTCCGCTCTCTAAAACTTCATCTTTGCAAAAAATAAACGACTTTGCACAAATTAAATTATTGGATCCTTATTCGAGCAAAAGTTAATTCAATTATTTGTTTTAGATTAATGTGTTGTTAAGGTCTTTATCTGATGTGTTGATTGAAACCTATATAAAACTCTTATATATTATAATTTTTAAATTAATATTTTTAATTTTAACAGTTTTTTCCCACTTAAATGTTCTGTTCACAAGAACCATGTAAAATATTTTTTTTTTATTTTAGGCTAATTTTGAATATTGTTCATTTTAGTGATGTGGATAATTCCTTTATATATATATATATATATATATATATATATATATATATA